>JAECUM010001580.1:0-156109 GCA_016617855.1 Megalonaias nervosa | reverse complement strand
CCGTAACGGACAGCGCTTTAGACCACTCGGCCACTCGGGGCCCCCCCAAAACTGAACAGGTATAAACACTAAAAAGTGCATGACCCGTGTATAAGCCAACCCTCAACCCCGACACATCACAAGATGCATGAGGTAAGTTCTAAATGCATTTATTTTAGGCAAACTTATATTAACAAATTACACATATACTTATCTTGGGGTTGGCATGTACGATTATTAAAATGTAATGGTATAAACTTGTTTGAAACAATTTATTTAATTTTCTGTTTTCTTATTGTTTTTGCCTAATTTAGATTTGTGTATAATTTGATCGAATGATGACAAGAATTTAGCAATCGCCAGTTGCTGTAACACTACCTCTCCCTTTTCACTCAATTATTGTTTGTTTATGCATAATTGCATTGGGCATTTTATGTCAGTGCAGCAGTAATTACGTTTTTACTTTGCCTTCAAATTGTAAATACCTAACTCATTAAAATGTGATCCCAGTATGACAACACAATGAACAACAAATACAGTCTAGGTTACAATTAGGTACTGAACATATTTACATAATGGCACCACCACATGTACATTGTAGGTTTTAACACACGCTGAATGAAGGACATTCCGCTGAATGAAGTACATCCCTTGGAGTCGAATCATGGGCACCACTACACTAAACTTTAATGATATCTCCAAAATACAATAATGAAGTTTCAGAAATAGTGCTTTGAAAATTATGCTAATACCGTGAAGGATGAGTTGTAGTTTGCTTTGATGTAAGCGACCTTACACCATACCTGTCAACTCTCACGCCAGGAAGGAAAAAAAAAAACTCCCCATTTTTGGGGTCGCTCCACACATACCTCCCGATTTCATAACACTCCCGATTTTTGCAGAGAACTCCCAATTATTACATTATGTCTTCGATTTTCATTTCTCCTAAAAAAGAAAAGTCCTACATAAAAGATATATCGTATGTAATCCATGGAAGCCATGTTCTGTTGTATCACCTGTGAATAATGATGAAATAATTACTAGAAAGAATTTGCTTCTTCACTAAACAGAATGTTAAGTTCAAATATTCGTATAAATTTATGATTTTTTTACCTCTACAACAATACAAAACTAAAAAAATAAACCAGAACAAAAAAAACCCCCACAAGAATAAAATTGTCAACAATTAATTTCAATCCCAAGAATGATCACTATGAATGCTCCAACTCCATATGCTATAATGCCATTCCCACCAAAGAAACTTACACGAGTGAACACCTGGCATTTATATATCGTATATATCAAAGTTAATTACCATCACTGTATTAAAAGAAGAAATCAAAGTATATACCATGCAGCAAATGTGTTCTCAAAAACCTAATTCAGAATACATGTTTTATAGTAAACAGTACTAAATGCCTTACGAGTTGACATAAGGGAATAAGGCCGGATATACAACAAGGGGAAAATAGTTCCCTCATGTACGGTACTGTGAGGCTACCTATTTAGGTACCTTTAGTTCGACAAAATTGGGAATCTTTATTTGCCAATCAATTGCTGGTGCCTGCATAACACACAGTAGGGTAGAACATGGTTTCTTTGAATTATGACAGAGGACCAGTCATTTTCACAAAATAGTTGCATCGATAAGGATTAACTTTAATTAATCATTGCTGGCTTTCTTGCTTGTTTATTTAAGACTAACTAGCTATTGTGCAGTCTGGCCACAGCTTACCAGAATATCAAAATAGGGCATGTCTCAGGAGAAACGGTGCGTCCTTTGCGAATTTCACGCATATTGGACAAGGAAGATCAAAAAATATTTAGTGAAAACAAGTCTTTAAAAATTCCACGAAAAACCTCCCTATTTTAGGTCCCAATCTCTCTATTTTTTATTCAGTCTCCCTGCTTGTCTTTTTGAAAAGTTGACAGGTATGCCTTACACCCCGTGTTACAAAACTATGGTAATCGTGCTAATATTATGGAATGAAAGGCAATTACAGATCAATGTACTGGTGTAGTTGCCCATCAAAATTCCCTCTTAACGCAAGTCAGTTTCAGGGTTCTAATGATTAACTGGCCTGTATTGCTGTCGGAAAACAAAAGACAAATCCACCAACTATCAACAAAGGAGACATCAAAACATTAAGCTTTCCATTGTGTGGAAAGTTATGATGTTGTTCAGCCAAAAAATAAAACTAAAATAGATTGATGATGATCCTGATTGATTTATAATGAGAATTTCAGCCTTTATTATTACCACTCTTCGTGGACATGTAAGTTATGCTGGTTATGTGCCTTGTACAGTTTAAATGTGCATACCTTTTCATAAATATTACCTCATTTTGTAGGATCGCTTATATCACTGAAAATGAGTAACTCATGAGCGCATGATTCTAAGTAAATAAAACAGTTATTAAGGACTAGCTGAAATGTTACATGGAAGAATGCAGTTTGGTCGAAACAATGAATAAAGCAAAATCAGCATCTAATATATTTGGGAATAAATAAGGATTTAAGTGACGCTCTGCATGCTTTGCACTGTGCAAGTACTGTACATTATAGTTCAGCCTGGTCTACCGGGTAAACTCAACCGGCCCGTGAATTATGAAGTCTGTATTTACATTTATTTACATTTGTGTTGGAGAAATCTGAAAATACGCACATGCAAAATAATAGCAAAAATCAATCATAGTACTTTATAACAGTTTAGTAAGTGTCGGGTCACTGAAATTGATTTTTTTTCATGCATATGTCTTAGGACACGGAAAAAAATATTTTTTCATCTCCCAAGATTTACAATCATTACAGTAGTCAACAAAAAGACTTAAAAACTGTCGAGTTTAGACATTGGCCCATGATTAAGCCGATCCCCCTTCTTCCAGGCCTGTAATTTTCCTAAATTATTCAGCTTATACGCGAGTATATACGGTAGTTCAATGGTATTCTCATACAGAATCATGCTTTTTCCATTTACAGGTCCAGTGGTAATGTCTGTAATGCTGAATAAGCAAAAAAGCTGAAGTGTTGCAGATAAGTCATTGCTCAAAAGTGAATGGTCAGTACACAATGACAGAATTGTATTCGAATGGCTTATTTTAACTAAAACATTCAGCCAATTTCAGAGGATAAAATCTTCAATGATTCAAATGTTATACTCTGAACAAGGATACTAACCAAAGAATTACATTTTCCCCCTGTCCTGACCATGACCTTATTGCAAAGAGTGGTATATGGCATACCAGCTAGTCAGGATATATATTTTAGCAAAGTTTCATTACAAAGTTAAGGACCAGACAAGCAAATGTTAACAGGCAGTAGTGGAAGATGGAAGAAATAAACAAAGCAAGGAGTCACTTCTATCTCCATGCCCCACCAAAAGGTCTGACATAAGACAGAATGATTTCTCAAATATTTTATATAAATAGGAAGTTAATGTTTGCACAGTATAAAGGAAAGTGATAGGCATCATGAGTTTTGTTCCAGAAAGGAAAGTGCAAATGGTGGTTGAATGATGTACAGACAAATGGATTTTTAGTAATAAGTTTTTTTAATAGCTCAAAATGTAAATGTTTTCTGGTTTTTAAAATTTTCCTCAAAATGAAGTTATTCTTATTTTTCTTTTATAAAAATAATCCCATGGATAACCAGTTGCTTCATTAATTTGAAAGTCAGGAATCCCATAAACCATTCCAGACTTTTTCCAGATCAGTAATATGCACTGAAAGCATATTTGTCTGATAGAGACAAGGAAATTATCTACGCTCATTGCCAATATGGAGACCTGAGCAAAGTTACCATTCATGTCATAAAAATATGCATAATTCATATAAATTTTTATGTGACTGGGAAGACTGATCTATATCATGTTCCTATTGTGTACCAAATTCCAAAGAGATATCTTAATTGTATTTTAGCTTTGCATCAGAAACAAAGGTGTGGATGGATTGATGGACAATCAAAAACATTAAAAATATTGAAACTGATGAAACTGTGAAAAGCAAAAGGTGTATTTGGACTACTAGTTTAATATGTGTACCAAATTATAGTGATATCAAACAATTTTAGAATTAAGTTCTGTGTACAAAGTTTTACAGAGATATCTAAAAAGGGTTTGGAATTTTCTCCAAGGAACTAAAGCATGGATGGATGGATGGATGGATGGACACTAACAAAAACAAAAGATACTGAAACTGCAGAACTGTGAATAGCAAAATAGATATTTTGATCACTAGTTGAAAATGTGTATCGAGCTTCACAAGGATATCCTGAACCACTTCTGAGCTGTGCTCCAGAAACAATTATGTTTACCAACAAACTGATGGATTATTGACAGACGGGCATTAAATATGAGGGGGATAAATAAAATGCAAGAATACTCTAGTTCTTAAATCAAGATCAATTGAAGAAATATTATAGTTTCTTCAACAGCAATACCAGATTCTTTTGCAGTTCTAGAAGCTGCCTGACTCTGTACAACTTGACATCCTCTCTTCTGGTCAGAAAGTACAGCAGCTGACACATATTTGGCAACTGAAACAATAAATAAACATATCAAGTGTCTGCATCAACTGATTCTCCCAATACATTAGCTGATCAAATTGTATCTTTGCTACACCTAGTGCTTTCAGAATCTGAATTGAAGTGTCCATCAGGTCTGTCCAAAATAAAAGTCTAATGTGCCTGAGAAAACAGTGTTGACGAAATATTAATGTTCAAGTTGTGGAAAGTCTAGTAAATTATTAATATTTATCCCCACATATGCCCCTTATCTTTATGAAGATCATCCAATTACTGTAATTTAATGAAAAGCATTAAGCTTTGTGTGCAAGACACAGCATGTAACCTATGAATGGGGAAAATATTACCAGGAATAGCTATAATTAGAGTGATCATCTGGCTTTAACATATATGTGATTCTACTGGCAGTAGGACAAAAATCGTGTTTTTAAGGCCATCTACCACACAAACCATCTTATAGCTGAAATTTGCTTTTGAAAATTATGATTTGTTTTACACAGCTGTTAAAATAAACTAAAAAATACATTTGTGTACACATTCTACCACAAATTACTGAAACCAATGAGAATCAGTCTGCTGGGGATAGGGAGCCATTATAGTAGTCACTGCAATTGTTGCAATGTTGTGTGGCCAAGTAAGAGGATTAATTTTAATATTCGTACACAACAAGCTGTTAACTGATTACCTTATTGTTGCAATTTGGAGAGTTTAGGCTAAACATTGGATTTTTCTGAGGTGTTAAAAGAAATAAAAGGATTAAAGGTTTTCCAAGATGGTCTTTGAGTCTTTGATTATAACTTGACCATCCTTCACTGAAGGCAAGATAAAAACAGAAAGAATGACTAAAACATTTCAGCAGAATCATTTATGTAATGCAACCCTGGTTAAACATATTAAGCAGCACTCATGAACATCAGAAGTATGAAACTATATAAAGTAAGATACACATCAGATCATACTGAACATCAACACTGCTGATCTGATGAATAAGGAAGACCTTGATTTGAGTAACTGGACAGTGGTTGATATCAGGACCTGGAGGAAAACATTGCTTTATATGAAATATTTTGAGAACTGAATAAACACAAAGGTTGATTTAATATGATTTTGTTTACGAGAACACCAAAAAAATGTGTTTCCAGTCAGCTGACTGTTCTGGTTTTTTCCTGCCAACCCTAGCACTTTTTTCCCTCAGAGTAAAAATATATATACCCTGAAATTGATTTGTGCATCTAACAGAGCTGGTTTAACCCAGTACTTGAAGCACTTAGTACGTTGTATATACTAAACATTATAGTGTGTGTGTGTGTGTGTGTGTGTGTGTGTGTGTGTGTGTGTGTGTGTGTGTGTATATATGTTAAAATAAAATATACCCACCTACCCTAATTCTAAAATCAGTGCAATAGGAAACACATTTTTGGGGGCTTTAATTATTTTCATATTTAAAATACAGCAATTGCAACAGTGTGCTACAAATAAAAGGGCCCTTCTGGACACATGTTATTTGAATCAGGGTTTGTGTGATTATTTTTAAATCACCAGCCCTGGGCCTGTGGCTGAAAAAGTTTATCTTTGAGCACATATTTCCAAATTCAGCCCTTGTGGAATCACAGAAATACATTATTCTGTTTATATATTGTATAGACAAAGTGAAGCAGTCAAGAAAGGAGTTCTTTGTACTGGAGTACAAATTTAAGATATACAGAACTATTTTATTAAATCTTCAATTGAATACAGCAACTTTTGTAGATGATACAATATATATGACTTTCAAAAATGTTAATACAGCACCTTAACTTTACTGACCCTGTCACCAATGCTTCTCGAAAAGCAATAACTATGTCTCACAATTCACAGCCATGATAAAATATAAAGAAAACGATAAATGAATGTATAAAACAACAGAAGACCAGAGCTTACATATCAATCCCATGATAAAAACCATGCTATCAAATGTGACCTTGCGACCAAGGTCAATGCTTGAGAAAGTATCGCACATAATGAATTGTATCCTCATAATGATACATACAAAAAATCCATAAAACGGTTTAGAAACTCTGAGAAAAATAGTGAAAATCTGACACCAAAACTTGAAGCTAAATGTTGAATGACCAACCTTGACCCAAGGTAAATGGGGTAAAAAAGTGTGTTGCAAAGTAAAATGTCTTAGGTTCATAATTTAACTCATGTAAGAAATTTATCAGGGAATTTTAGGTTTAGGGAATATAAGCAAACAAAACAACTAATCAAAACTTAAACAAATTTTTCTAGGACTTTGACCTTGACCTCAAGGTCAAAAGGGTGAACATGTTCATAGAATGAATTGTCTAAGTTTTATAATGATTCAACCAGAGTATGATGAAAATCTATCCACGGATTTATGAGACAGGCAAAAACACAACTTTATTCAAAACCTGAATGAAAATTTCCTATGAGTGTGAAAATGACCCCAAAGTAATAAGGAGTGAGACAGTATATCCAAGAATGAATTGTCATAGCAATGGTTCATCTCAATGAAGAAAATCTGTCAGGTTTAGGAAATAAAAGCAGCTGAAGAAACTTTAATCACATCTTTATGCAAATTTCTATGACTGTGACCTTAACTTCAAGGGCAAGCAAGCCTGTTGGAGAAAGAGTTGTTTTATCTTTATAATGATTCACACATATATGATGAGAATCTATGAAGGAATTTTGAAAATGTATGCTAATGAAAATAACTTTAACCAAAATATTAACACATAGTTGATGTTGCTACCACTGTTGAAAAAGTGCTGTGTCTCATTTCCAACAAAACATCTGTGAAAACAATTTAAAATTAAATAAAGGATTATAAATCTTAATGGAAATCTTATGATTGACTTTTTATTGGGTTGTTGTGTTAGTCACCAAGATGCATCCTCACAAACATGATGTTCAACTAAGTCTGAGGTCGATCACCTGGCTGTGTTTTGTCCAATAGCCATGGCAGTTCTAGAAGAAACTTGGGTGAGCGGTATGCTTCCTATATAAATGTTTTCCTAATAATGTCCACTGCATTATGAAAACTTTCAATATTTTTTCAATTTCTGTTTTATTTTCATCTGTATGGGATGGCATAAAGTCCATTACTGAGAGGCCAATATGACAGGATGCTGTCAGTGTTGGTCAAATAGTACTGTGTGGTCCCCTGAGATAAAGTTGTTTGATAGGGAAAACCACATCATTTGCATAAATTTTAAAGGCCATCAAACTAGGATGCTTTCTGTAAAATGTCGCTAAATTCTGGTGGGTTTTTTGACAAATAATTAAAAGGTTTTTCTGTTTTTAATAACGATAGGCATATTTGATATCAAATCAGCATAATTTGTACAATACTGAAATGCCCTACATGCCAGCATGCTTTCATTCAACTTTGTTAGGAGGTTTCTGAGAAGCTGTTGAAGGTTTTTCTAGTCATATTTAATGGTAGATCTGCATCAGTTGTTTGAACTTGAAAGCTCTTGATGCCATGATGCTTTCAGTCAAATTCTGTTTTGAGTGGTTTTATACTTTTTCTATTTTTAATAATGATGGCCACATGTGATGACAAATCAGTATAATTTGTACAGAACCTGAAAGGTTTAAATGCAGTTTATTTCACAATATTTTTAGCAACGACATTGATGGAGAGTGAGCATCATTTGTACAAAATTTAAAGCACTTCATGTCAGGATGCTGTCAAATTTGGTAAAATTCTGTTGAATAGTTGCTGAATATGTAAAGCACTTCATGTCAGGATGCTGTCAAATTTGGTAAAATTCTGTTGAATAGTTGCTGAATATGTAAAGCACTTCATGTCAGGATGCTGTCAAATTTGGTAAAATTCTGTTGAATAGTTGCTGAATATGTAAAGCACTACTACTTACCAGTGAGTGAAAGTGAAGGAAGCGAAAAAGTAAGCCATACAATCCGTGAAGTTGGTCTCTTCTGTCTATGTAGTCATAAACTACAATTATCCAACGAATCAACAAACACTGTAAAGAAAAGTAGAACAGCAGATTATCAAAAATGAAAACATTAATCCAAGAATGCAACCAATAATTTTAAAATTTGCA
Source organism: Megalonaias nervosa (assembly GCA_016617855.1). NCBI lineage: Eukaryota > Metazoa > Mollusca > Bivalvia > Unionida > Unionidae > Megalonaias > Megalonaias nervosa. The sequence continues at coordinate 147,536 of JAECUM010001580.1, read as the reverse complement.
TTCTTTATAATAACAGATTTGCCAAATCAAAAATAGCCTAACCTACCAATTAGCATAGCATTTTCTTCAGAAAGAAAATATCTCTTTTGAAAACATTTCACATTTTTGATAGTAATATTTGGTTATTGCAAAATTTTTAAAAATAAAATCTAACAAAAGACAGTGAAATGCGTGTTATATAATAAAACTGGACTAGGTGACAGAATGATTTATAAACCAGGCCAGACAAGCTTAGCATCCCATATTCCAACAATAATACAGTCTGCCTGTGGTCTGTTGTCTTACTCACTAAGCTAGCACATTTGCAATTAGCTAGTCATATACAAAATCTTCAAATTTTCCAAACTGTCTAAAATAACAAAACAAACTAAAACCACATGCCCCAAATGACAATCAGACATAAATATGACAATACATTAATTTATTTACACATGATTCAGAATACTAGATGTTGTTCCCCCATAAGTCAATATATGACCACTCAAAGCTTGTGCAAATGAAAAGAACAGAAATGTGTCCATAGGACAGAGAAGCCCCAATCCTCACATTGTTTCATAGGTGCATGTGGAAAAGTACAAAACCTCCAGCAGCATCTATGCTTAATATATAAACAGGTATAACATCATTCATCTTGGGTAAATACAAAGAAGTTGGTAGAAAGGCTACCAATGTCTGCAAAGAGGCAGTTACATTAAGCAATAATGAAATGTATTAAAAGTAAGTATGCATTGTCATTCTTCCCCCATAAATTACTGTATAGAAGTTTGCACTGTCATTCTTCCCCCATAAAATTACTGTATAGAAGTTTGTATTGTCATTCTTCCCCCATAAAATTACTGTGTTGAAGTTTGCATTGTCATTCTTCCCCCATAAAATTACTGTGTAGAAGTTTGCATTGTCATTCTTCCCCATAAAATTACTGTGTAGAAGTTTGCATCGTCATTCTTCCCCCATAAAATTACTGTGTAAAAGTTTGCATCGTCATTCTTCCCCCATAAAATTACTGTGTAAAAGTTTGCATTGTCATTCTTCCCTCATTAAATTACTGTGTAGAAGTTTGCATTGTCATTCTTCCCCCATAAAATTAATGCGTAGAAGTTTGCATTGTCATTCTTCCCCCATAAAATTATGGTATAGAAGTTTGCATTGTCATTCTTCCCCCATAAAATTACTGTATAGAAGTCTGCGTTTTCATTCTTCCTTATAAAATTACTGTATAGAAGTTCATGTTGTCATTCTTCCCCCATACAATTTCTGTATAGAAGTGTGCACTGTCATTCTTCCCCCATAAACTTACTGTAGCAGGGGGGTTCAGCTGACCTTTTTGGGGGGTGACAATCTGGGCCTTGGAAAATGTTGATTTTTTACTTGCCAAAAGCCAATCCAAACCTTGTATGTAAGCCTGGTTGGCACCAAAAAATAAAAAATACCAAAAGGATATTACCACATCCAGCTGAATGATGTTTTATACGCTATTCTTATAAAATTGTTAATTTGTAATCAGGCACCCTCCATAGTGAACCAAGGGTGCAAAATGAACACCCTAGTGGGTTTGGGGGGGGGGGTTGGGGGAAGGGGGGGGCAGGCAAGTTTCACCTGGGTTAAGTTATGTTCTTTACAATTACCTGTTTATTGATATTTCAATATCTTCTCAGCCAATTGCAGCTGTCCCCACAATTATAATATATATTTTTACAAACGCCGACAAATTGTCTATTGCATGATTCAAACCCGAAGAAATTTCCACTTGGTGACCAACAGGTCACTGAACAAACTTCTGTGTTAACCTCTAGACTACCGAGCTAGTATTAAGAAATATATTTTAAAACTGATACATAAAGATACCCACAGCATCAACAACACAACAGGTGTGTTTTAAATGTCATTCACTTAATTAAGATATCAATGTTATTCCAATACATCTGTGTGTATACCACTATGATTTATTAGTGTTTTTCAAATACAGCCTGGCTTTTATCAGTACATCTGTTTGTATCAGACTATACCATTATGCTACTAATATGTGTTATTTTTAGCTGTTAGAGGTCATTGAACCATATACATGCCACTGGGGAATTTTATGATGTTAGCAGAATTCCATTCATTTCCTCGCATGGAGTTCTGGTGGGTCGTTCAGTAGGTAAAAAAAATATAGCACATTACTATACATACTGAAATCTTGTCTATCCACTGGCCAGCGATGTGTAATTAAATCGCTGTTGTAATAATAATAAGTGATTCTGTGGAATCTCATACAGCTAAACTATTTCAACAACAACTAGAGGCAATTAAGAAATATCTCCCCATCCATGATTCTATCAAATATCAACTACAACAACATCAGTAAGCTAACATGGAATTTACAGAAGGTGCAGCAGAATTGTTTAAACCAGTCACAGAGGCTACTAAAGGTTTTCCTCCATCACTGGAACAAACTGCTAAAGCAGCTGGAAAAATAGCAGAAAGAACAAAAAAAGAAAAAACCCCAGAAGATTCTCTGAGAACTTCCAGCTGAAATAGCTGCTGCTCAACCACAATTACAACAAGAAATACAAGATGCAACTGAGGGTATCGATAAAACTTGTGCTGAGATTGGAGATGTGAAGGATCTTGTTGTGCCAGAACAAGAACCTATACAAAAAATGACCCATCCGATTTACCAAAGAAGGTCCTCAACTTCTTTACGAGAAACCTATAGCAGTTGCTGTAACAGGATATCCAGATCGTGATAAATTATTAGAGGCAAAGACCACCGATATTTCAGAAAAAAATGGGTTCCTTTTGCGTTTCATAAGTCTACTAGAGCTCCATTATCTGGGGATACAGTATCACCTGAAAAATCACATTTCAAACCCATCTGCAATGAGGAAGAAAGATTATCCTTGCCACTTGCAATTGTGGTCATAAAAAAGAAACCTTGCGGTCCGCTGGTCTATCAATGATGTTTGCGAAGGATACCACTGATCACACCAAGAACAGTAATGTAACAATGAACAACACTGGAACTATAATTGTATCGATGAATGAAAATTTCAACCAAGGATTCGCAGCACATCGAACAATGTTAAATGGCGATGAAGAATTTTCATGTGCAATTCCTCTGTCAACAAATTTCAATAATGTAGAAGCTAAGAAAAGATCAGTGTGTGCAAGACATTAATTGAACTGTATAATGAACGACTAAAACAAAACAATTCCTGCCTGCATAATTAACTTCTGGTATGCAGTGTCTTCGTCTTTAGTTACCTTCCTATTTGAATTACATCTAGGAACAAATATTCCAATTAAAAAAAAAAACGAAAAAAAATCCACCAGAAATTTTAGCCAAAATAGAAAAATTGGTTTGCATTAAAAACCGGATTTCCGACTAAACCCAGAAAATTTTGATCCCAGCTAATATTATAAATTTCCCCACAAATATTACCATGGTAAAAATCTAAATTTTTTTGGTGGAAATTTTGTTACACCTGAGGTCCACACATGAATGTTGTGGTTGACTTTCACTACAGGGGCACCTTTACTATGATAGTCACCGGAATTGTTCAACATCTGGTCGGTTATTGGTTTTACAACTATGGGAAACTTTAATTGCTTTTCCAACACTTATGTCTTCCATGTGGGCTCCATTGTAGTTGACACGCTCTGCCCGTACATTTTTTTTTATCTGTGATTCTGTTAATCCTTTTCCTCATCGGGCATTCAGAAAATATTCTGTGACCCAGTCAGCTACTTAATTTAAGATACCAGTTTGCATCGGTTGAAGAACATTAATATTAGGCTTGTTTAAACGATAAAGTGTGTAATCAACAGCAGTCGCAGGATATGATTTTTCATAATATGGCCTGTCAATGGCTGTCAGCATTCCCGGTGCAGAAGTTTTATCTGCAACGGCGATTTGCAGGCCATGTGCTTGTGATTGTTGAACAGGGTCTAGTTTATCCTGGATAATCCATGTTGGGCCATCCCCACCATCATGTTCAACAATAAATTTAAATCTAAAAAATTACTTTTTATCAGGAGCTAAACGATCAGTAATCATCCCCAAGTGTTGGTCATTCATTGTAGAATCAATGAAAATACTGTCATGATCTAAACAGAATGTTGACCAAACAAGAGCTGCACCGTTTCACTTGAACTCCTCATTGGCCATTCCGACAGGTTGGTGTAGTTGTACTGTAGTATCATCAATTTTCGCAGAGGACCAATTTTCATGGTGTTCGTTGTTGCCCCGAACCATGAATTTAAATCCCCAATGAAAAATGACTCACGTAGGATGATGACAACCCCCGTTTTCTTACAGTGTTTCATTCCTAGAGATTAAAACAAGCTACTAGTATTTGATAAATCAAGGTCAATACTGTAATCTGGTAATTAAATATTAGCTTTTACATGTATTTGTTTTATTTTTTATTTTAACCTTTTGAAACAAGAATTATAAATTATTTTATATTGTTTCAATGCACACATTCGATAAGGTATCCGATAGCTGTAATTTTACACTCACTGCCTTAAATCGATATGTGAGGTAAGTAAGGATAGAGAGAAAATTGAGAAAAAGCATAAGGTATTCAAACAATAGCAATACTGAAAATGAAAGAAAAATACAAAATAACAGTATATGAAAATTAAATTTAATACTTATTCAAATCGATCCTTCATTCAAGTACAACTGTTGTTGAAACATTTAAATCCTTCTGAAAGCACATTTCATTTTATTCATGCATTTTTAATCCAAAAAAACAACAATCCTGTAAAATACTATAACTATTTCTTGAAACACCATTATTAATGAAACACTATATACATACACTAATTACAGCAGAGTATTAAAGGTCACACTTCACAGATTTTTGGACAAAGCCACTGTATCAACATCATGTCAATCAAGTCTCATGGTACTCACAAATGCTTCTCAGGTAAATAATCCCCAAATTGCTGAATTAAACAAGTCCAGCTGTCTCAAAACCACTGATAATTAACGTCCGTAATCTGCCTCGTCATCAAGTGCAGAAACTGACACTTGCTTTTTTAAATTTATGTATTGGTCCCACATACTCCATACAGTGGTCTCACTGATCGTACAAATCAGATCACTACTGAATTTGCGGGTTGCCTTGGCAACACCATTATCAATGGAGTATCTGGCTATTTTGCCCGGATTTCCTCATTACGACTGTTATACTCTCCTTGCTTTCTTTTCCAGGACAGTGACTGAAGCAGGGGTTCTACTGCGTCATTAGCTGCCTGGTAAGCAAGCACCTGCACTGTGTTCGCCGCTTCTGATGGGTTAGGAATTCCAGGAACCGAGGGTGGGTGGGGTCTAAGTTGAATTTTACCACTCTTAAGCCACTGTGTTAATGCCATCATTGTCAGAAAGTACTGATGGTGCAACTTGATGGACAGTAGTTTAAGTAAGAGATTATTCATATGTACTTTAATAACCGATTGGCCTAGTGTTGCTGGCTGCATCGGCTTCCTTTGATGTTGAGCACTCAAACGAAAACATGGTGAAAGTGATTAATCTTGACAGGTGTTTTATTTGTGCTCATAGAGATGGAAGTATTGTTTTAGTATTGTTGGCTGCATCAGCTTCGACTGCTGTTATTCACTTCACTTGGTTGAAAACACAGTGTAAGTATTGAACTTGCCAGGTCTTTGATTTGTGCTCATACAGGTGGTAGTATTGTTTTAAACATTAAAGTGACTGCCATTTGCATTGGCATAGTTTTATTCTTTTGTAAATACCTATTAATATGCAAACTTTGACAGGCAAAACCATGAATTTAAGTACCCACAAAAATGCTTTTTTTTTTTAACAAAACCATGAACACTGAGCCCAACAAAAATAAATGATACTGGAGTAAATCAAACGGTGGGTGTTATTTCATATATCTACTCTATCAAAATCAAACCTGGTCGTGGCTGGTTTAATCATAGATAATCTTGCAAATTCTTCTCTCGTGGTTTCTAACGATTTAATCTGAGTTCACAAATTTTCCAGGTCAATATTTGCCTGAACAAGGGCTTGTCCAACACCGGTGAGATTATAATTCTGTTCTTGCAATTGTTTTGCTACAGTCAACCTACCCATTATATAATTAAGGCAAGTTTTTCTCAAATTGAACATTATCCTGGAATATTATATAATAATAATGTCACAAGCAAAAAAAATACTTGTAAGTGGCTTATGACCGGATTGACAACCACATGTAAAAAAATATTTTAATCAATATTGTGGATCTTATTAAGCAAGTGTCCAAGAAAAAAGTTTAGGGCCAAAACTATGCAAGAACTGCAGAATAGGGGTGAGGGAAAATCCGAACCTTGTATTCAAGGGGGGGGGGGCCGGGGGGAGAAAATGTAGAGCGCTAAACGATACTATGAATTACGAAGTGATGTCATGGATGCCACAATAAAAGACACTAAAGATTATTTCAGTAGAAAACCATTGATTTTCCATGATTAGAAACCAATCTTATCAATTGGAGAAAAAATCAGCTCTTCTGAAGCAGTATAATAAAATAAATAAGATTTCAATATATATAGTAATGTGCCATATTTTTTTAACCTACTAAACAACCCATCAGAACTCCTTGCGAGGAAATGCTTTGAATTCAGCTAACAACATGAAATCCCCAGTGAAGTGTATCCAGTTCAATGACTTCTCACGGCTAAAAATAACACACTATTAGCAGCATAGTGGCATAGTGCAACAAAAAAAGATGTAGTGATAAAGGCCAGGCTGTATTTGAATAACACTGATATCTTAATTAAGTGAATGACATCTAAAACACTTGTGTTATTGACGCAGAAGGGATCTTTATATATCAGTTTTAAAATATATTTCTTAAGACTAGCTCAGTAGTCTAGAGGTTAGCATGGTTGGAAGTTTGTTCAGTAACCCGTTGGTCACCAAGTGGAAATCTGTTCGGGTTCGAATCATAAGGAAAAAAAAAAATTATTATAACTGGGGGGAGGGGGACAGCTTTGATCGGCTGAGAAAATGTTGAAATGTCAATGAACGGGTGATTATAAAGAACATAACTTAACCCAGGTGAAACTTGTTTGCCCCCCCCCCCCCCACCGCAAACCTCCAAACCCACTAGGGTGTTCGTTTTGCACCCTGGGTTAACTATGGAGTGGGGTGGGGTGGGGTGGCTTTTGCCTGATAACAAAATTAACAATCAGATCAATTAAAGTTCAGCATGGACAGGCCTCAGAACCTCTAGGATTTCATTTCTCACCTAGGGGTTTGCCGGGGTGGTGGTGAGGTGTTCACACACAGACACACAGAGGAAATTACCCACGAAATAGTATATAAAACATCATTCAGCTGGACATGGTCATCTCCTTTTGGTAATTTTTATTTTGGTGCCAACCAGGCTTACATACATTATTCGAATTGGCTTTTGCAATTAAAATCTACATTTTCCAAGGCCCAGATTGCAAAGGGGGTGGGGGCTTTGACCAGGGGTTGGGGTCGTTGCCCCCAGATCAGCTGACCCCCCCCACTGCTACTGTATATAAGTTTGCATTGTCATTCTTCCCACATAAAATTACAGTATAGAAATTTGCATTGTCATTCTTCCCACATATAATTACAGTACAGAAGTTTGCATTGTTATTCTTGGCACATATATTTACTCGATAGAAGTTTGCATTGCCATTCTTCCCTCATACAATTACTGTTTAGAGGTTTGCATTGCCATTCTTCGCACATAAAATTACTGTAATAGAAGCTAACTGTATCTTTTTAAAATTATTACTATGGTCTGCAATTGTAAGTACTTTTCCAAAACATATACACATATTAAGTACATTACGCAAATTTTAAATTTTCCTTTTTGCTGACCATATGGCCTTTTTATGCTACAAAAAAAGCTACTAGTATGTACTACAACTCTGCAACACTTTACCTGGATAGTCATGCTAGGTCTACTGGTGCATATCCAAGATATGGCTTTCAAGATAGCCAATTCTGGCACTTTGGTGGCTGGGATCAGGAGTTTTATCAACTTCTTACTGACTGTCTCTGCTGGAGAAAAAAGTTGATGTTTCCATGTAAAAGAAATTGGACTGTGTTTGACTAAAATCTTTTTAGTTACGTTTTTTTGTTAGATGCCATGGTTGTAAGCCATGGGAAAAACAAAAGTCACAGGTATATACTGGTATTTTTTATGGTAAAATTTGTCAAGTACTTGAAAAAAAAAGAGTTTGTTGGTATTCATGTACCAACAAACTGGAATTTAAGATTACTGTTATAAATTCAATGTGCATTTCAATATGGCTGGCTCTAGAAAACAAATCCCAGTTGGGCCCACATGTTTATGATGGCCACAGTGCACCAGGGCTTGGTACTTCACCTGTATTGACCTGGCACTTGATTGACAATAAATCAACTGATAAGTCTCATCACACTTCACATTTCAGTGTTCCAAAATAAAATGTATACCTACATTTGGCTACCAGACTTAGTGACTATTTCTGGACAGCATGTTACTTCTTCAGATATGAGGAAAAGTCTTTGCATCCAGTAAAACTTGTTTCTGTCTTTACTATTATGAATGTCAATGGCATAATATGTATAAAGTTTTATGGAATGTGAATGTTTTTGGCAAGGCAGGACACATTTTGAGTGGTTGATGACCTGTAAGTGCTGTCAAGAAATGGCTTTAACATGCCAAGGTGTCGACATTTTGTAATGCAATACCATGTGATGCAATATTACCAAAAAAAAAAATTTCAAACTGCATTATACTTTGTTCTTTCCTTCTTTCTTTACATCTGTTTTTCTTCTGCATGCTAATTAGCATTGACAACCACTCTTAATGTCCTCTATAGTAATTACTATGTCCTTGATACAATCTCCTCAATACTACACTAATCTTTCACGAAGACCTCAATACTGCTCCAAACACTATGTCTTCAATACTATACTAATCACTCACAATACCACTGTACGCAGAAGCTGTAAAAGTGTTGTCTTATACACTATCTATAACTGGATGCAATCAAGGCAAAATAGTTCCCTCATTTTATCTATATAAGTATAAAAAGAAATGTTGACTTTCATCAAGTCTCAAGTCAAGATCAAAACAAAACCCCTCCCCTCTTTTCTGACCACTAAACATTTTCACATTCAAAGTACAATATCACTTATTGTCTTTCTTTCCATTCAATGAGAACTGAAAACCAGTTTTAACATAGTAATTTTCATGCATTTAGATCAACTTTTGTGTCAAATGAAGGAGAATTTGTCTTCAATTACAGTCAATCTACACTATTCCCACTAAAAATTCAAATATGAAGTTAAGAAGTATGACCTATATCCCACTCATGAGCAAGTTATTACTCTGCGGCAGTTTAGAGGCCATTTGCAAGTACAGATAATTAAGTTTCATTTCATATTTTTTCCTCTAAAGAATGAAGAGATGACTTGTGCCTTGACATCAGTCACCAATTTCATACAGTAACTATTTTCAAGACTAATGTCTTCGGAAAAACAGTAATACAAGAATTATTTTGATGCAAACAAAGAAACAAGTTTAAATTTTCATAAACTTCAATTACATCATATGGCTGAAACAAGAAAGGTCTGTTTTAAGTGACTGTTTAAAGCATTGTAAATTTGACCTCTCTACACTTGCTTCTCCACATTATCCAATAATTTTATCCCTTCCTGGTAGGGTAATCACTTCCCCCAAAACGTTTAGTCTAGCATGGACCCTGTTCATAGGTTAGGTTACCCAACATGCACTGACATCTCACGTAATTGTACATATAGTCATATTGTACATTTTACATTTCTGACAGTGATCAAAAGTAATGCTAAAACAAACCTAAAACAAAAGAGAAGATACAGAAAACCTTGTCCTTCTTTCAAGATCTTTGATACACATCACAAATACATATATAAATGAGCCTTGACTGTAGTAAAGAAACGTAAAGGTAGTAATGTTACTTTGTTTTAAATCTTTAGTAAACTGTACAAGTAATATATCTAGGATATGTAGTACAAATTTATATGTTCTACCTCAAATTCTTTCAAATGTGCAAATTATCATCTGTCTGTACACATGTACTTTTAAGATTGTACTCTAAAACTTTTTCCAGAAGTCTACACTGTTTATCTTTGTTACAGATTACAAACACACGTTCCTTAACTGTAATAACATATAGAATTTTAAATAAATAAGGACAGAAACATAAACAATCACTGGATGAACACTCAACTTTAGTAGACACATGTTTACATTATCTCCTCAGAGGAATAAAATGACTAGTGTAACTAGAACTAATAAATCTGTGAAAGATATATCAACTTTAAAATATTTAATTCAGTCACAACCACTCTGATGAAAAAGAGCTTACACTTCTTTCAACTTGCATACACAGCTTTAAAGAAATGACTTTCACTGTCATAAATTTATTTTGCACCCAACTACCCCAAAAGATATTTTTTCTTCAAACTTCCTTCTCTGGGTCCCATGCATATTTTAATGGAACAGCCCTTACCAAGATGAATGCAACATTTAAAGGCTTCAAGAGCACAGTGGCAAGATGTGTAATCAGAGGATAAAAAGTAATCTTTATGTTACATGCCATAATAACAATAAACTGTATGAAAAATGTATATTCAGTTTTAACACTAACCTAGATCTGCAGCTGTTTAAAATTCTTGTCACAAATGGGCAAAATCCATATGGACTAGTACTAGAATACAAACAAAGCATATCAGGAAATTATTTATATACAACACTCACATTAACTAGTCTACAGGTCTAACTTTCCATGGATAATTGAAGCCACCTCCACAAATTTTACAAAAAAGCATGATGTGCCAACTGAGTGCTGTATTACATCACCCTTACAGGCTTCTCCTTAACTTTGTAAAACATGACTGATTTGTCTTTTTCTGATCTAGCACATTTTGAAGTTTAGAAAGATCCCTCTCCATTAGCATTTTCACTCATATAACATGCACAAGTTATACTGATAAAACCTGTTTTGCTAACATCTGGATCCATTTTTAAAGCACATACTGGTCCACTACCTAAATATATTTATCAAAATATAATGAATTTGTGAGACAAGGTTTCTAAGTGAAGAAACTGGTCTGTTTTCTTGGAAATGTGTCATATACAGCTGACCTAAATAGAAAATAAGGAAAGAACATGTTGGCCTATCACAAATATACTCTTATGCTTTTTATATGCAAAAGTCTTCTTTTTTCAGAAAACCCTCAAATTAATGTGTCAGATCAAAGATCAGATGATAAACACAACTTTTTATTGCTCATTTTCCATTTTTTATAAGGTACCAAAAACATGCATAAAATCAATATACAGGTGAGTGAAAGACGTAATTTGTGGAGGAAAAAAATAATGATTATGCCAAAAGCATAATGGTTGTCATATACAAAGTGTTAAACACAATAAGAAATAAAAAAAGATATTCTAATTCTAAAATCGAAAAACAACAAAAATACATGAAAACCAAAACTCTGAGCTAAGATTAAATACATACAAGTAAACTCTAATAAAAAACAAATTTTGAAGTAAATTATGTTACTCTAAGAATACATACCCAATCACATTATGTTAAGACGATTATCCTGCTACCTTGCAAATTCAGCCCTACTGAAAGGCAAAAACGGTCTTATCCTGTCAATTTCAAATGAACAAAGGGCAGTAACTCTTGCCCATTACCATCCCTTGGCACCACCAGGTGACGTTAGTTTTTAGCAGAGCAAGATGCTAATGAAGATGCTCAGGGTGGTTGGGAGGCTTTTTAAGTAATATTGAAACAATTCTGACTACCTGTCAACTTATATTTTTATAAAGTGCATTTGCATATATCATTAATGTTTGGGATAATATATAATCTCCTTTTATTGTTTACATTCCCTTCATGTTGGAAAGTTGTACCTCTGTTTCCAAGGCAAATAATAGTGACTGTAGTAACAGTTTTTGATATATGACCCTTGTACAAAAGAAAAGTAACTTGATACAATATGTAAATCATAAAAATATGATTTGTTTAAATATTTATCATCTGGGGAAAGATTTTTGAAGCCCAGTGACAGTGTGTTTATGATAAGATTGTAAACTGTCTTCACTTACCTTCTATTCTGAGAAGGAAATAAGCAATTGTATCCATTTTTCTCCAGGATTAGGGTAATATTCATGTAAATTCATAATTTTTCGTCACCAGTGTGATGAAACTGTTCATCATCAATGTTGAATATCTGTATAATTTATTGTGAAATAATTGCTATTTTTATCGTTTGAAATTGGGTGCCATTTTTACTACTGTGCATATTGGGCGCTCGGCTTTCCACTAGCAGGCGCTCAAGTTAATCTTTCTGAATTCTTCCATATTTAGTCATATTCGTGAAAACTTTGTCATGAATTTCCCGAGTGTGTTCCCAAAATCTATAAATAGGGGTGAGATCCGCCATTTTGGCAGGTGTGGTTCTGCTGGACTCCAGTAAAGGTCTCAAGACTAAACAAACAGAACAAAAGTCTCTTGTAATAATTTCAAGCATCAATACAACTACAAGGGAGACTAGTCACTACTGATTCATTAGATTTACTACTCATAATGACTATAATGTTTCTCTGAAGTTGTTTCAATGTTTATTTCTTAGTTATATCAGATAAAAGTTCCAATAGAAGGATTTAGCTGACGACACTATTACTGTGTCGTCATCAACAATGCCCTCTGCTATCCATTGGAAATTTAGTATTCCGATTGGCATTATCGAATTTCCTACTCAATTACATGTATCACTTTGGACTTACTAATTTCCATCCATTTTTTAGTGGTTGCATCATTTAGATGTTGAACTAATATACCCGACACAACGACACACTTTGTTGCTACCAAACAACACACATTGTTGCATTCAACCCACATGACACACTTTTGACATCCGGTTCCAGACTGTGTCGCTCAAAACGACAGACTGTGTCTCAGCCAACAAATGCGACACTAAACTATTAACATCCGGTTCCAGATTGTGCCTCTAACATATTTACCACTGCTATAAAACACAAACCCGGGTCTGGTTCCGAACCTTGATTACGACATATGAACAAATTTTGAAAACTATTAACTTACTTTTCTTTGCAAGATTAGTTTGGGAAATGGGATCATCTGAGTTATAGATTATATGAATTAGGACAAATGGAACATTTATGCTGATTTTTACATGCAATTTACCCCTGAAACTATTGCTGTTATTTTAACATGCTTTATCAAACATCTGTTCTGCATATTTGCAAATATTATATTTCACAATTTTGAGCACTAAATTATCTGAGAAAACACACAAAAGTCTGGAAGTCATATAATAAACTGTGTTGACTATTAAAAAAAAAATAAAAAAAAAATAAAAAAAAAAATTTTGGTGGCAGCAGTGGGATTGATAAAAACCTGTTTGATCCTATATTTACCTCATATACAAGGGGAACAACAATGGAAGCTCATGACTCAACATTAGAGATGATCGTGATCCAGGAACCACAACTCCCGCCATTGCAGAGAGCCTCCTCCACACATACTATCTTAAATGCAACACCTAGTGGAGAAGTACAGTTTAGAATTAGTAATGGCGATAAAAGGGAAAAGGATAGTCATTACATTTCAACAGAAAGTAACCATTGCTCAACTTTTATAAATTATCCATCACATGTGGAACATTACCAACTGTGTGATGGAAGAGATGGTAATGCAGCTTTTTCTACTAGCTCACCAAATGAAACAAGTGGCCATCAGCAGACGAGGGCTCCTTCGATCATACAAGAAGCAGTTTGAATGAGATTGATCAAGGTCATGTGACCTCAATGAGTTTATGTTACCACACTCCATACGCCAACCCAGATTTGTGTCTGATAGAAATAATCATGGAGAGCCTGTCCTACCTATGCCATATGGTAATTCCTATCGTCGCAATGATTCAAAGTATCACAAATCAGCAACATATGATGGCTTGACACACTGGCAAGATTACTTGGTACATTTCAAGTCAGTAGCTGATATTAATCAATGGGATGAGCATCAAAAGGCTCTGGAACTTGCAACTAGCTTATGTGGGGCTGCACAAGGAGTTCTGAGTGACCTACACCCTGACATGCGAAGAAATTACAGAAGTCTAGTCAATGCATTAGCAGCTTGTTTTCAGCCAGACAACCAGTCAGAACTTTACAGAGCACAGATTAAGAGTAGACTGTGGAAGAGAGGGGAACCTCTCACGGAATTAGCACAGGACATCAAACGCCTAGTACAACTTGCGTATCCAACTGCACCCTTACAAGTAAGAGAACAGCTTGCCAGAGATTGCTTTACTGACTCCCTGAATAACTCTGAGCTTGAATGGGTGGTGTTTCAATCAAAGTCCCAAACTGTGGATGATGCACTGAGAGTTGGCCACGAATATGAAGCATTTCAAAAGGGAAGACATGGACGTTTGAACCCCAAAGCTGGTGTACAGATGCAACGAGAAGTTTTGAACAAAGAAAACAGCATGTCAGTAGAGAAAGATGAAAAACCAGCTGAAAATGGTGACATACTTGGAGAAATTCTAAACGAATTGAGCAACTGGAAAATTAAAGTAAAAATAATGGAAACCCAAATAAGAGTAAGCAAAATAATAACAAGAAATGTGCTTATTGTGGTAAGCTTGGGCACTGGGAAAGTAAGTACTTCAAACGTCTTGATGATGAAGGAAGGTTGGAACAAAATAGCAAGATAACCAACACCAATAGCCAGATGAAATATACTAACAGGAATGTCAAGGTCCCGGGAAACAAGCATTAGCTGAAGTAATGGGCCCAGCTTCAGCTTATGTTCAATACCAGAGGCCCATGAATGAAGTGAAACATTCTCAACAAGATGGTTTATATGTTAAGGTTACAATTAATGATATTGGGATCAATGCATTAATTGACACTGGTAGTTCAATCACAGTTCTAAATCCTCAGAAGTATTATGCTATTTCAGATTCACTACGACCCCCTTTGCAATTCGGCTATGGACAACTCAGAATGGCGGATGGTGGCATGGTTACTCCATTAGAAAGTGCTGAGTTTCGCATTAAGATCAATGGTAAATCCCTAACACATCAGTTTATTATAGCTGATGTGGAGGCACCTCTTGTTTTAGGATATGACTTTTGTATAGACATAACTGTCAAATAAACATGAGAGAAGGGCAACTAATAATAGATGGGAAATGTTTTCCATGTCAAAGAGAAAGCCAGATGCAATCTGTGTTTAAAGTCACACTATCAGAGGACATCACTGTACCATCAAACTCTGAAATACTAGTTACAGGAAGGATAGATGGTGAAATTGTAAGCTGTGAAGAGGCAGTTGTGGAACCTTACAAGTCCCACTTGGCACAGAATGGCATACTTGTTGCAAAAGCTGTCGTTAACCCAAGTTCTGGTTGTATCCCACTTCGAATGGTTAATTTGTCTCGTAGCTCCATTAAGCTCTATAAACATTCCTGTGCTGCAGTTTGTGAACCAGTGGGTTCCATTTTTCATCTGGAAGACGCAGAGAATGATGACCTTGTAGGAAAGGTAAATAAAATAACCACCACTACTTGTTCTCAAGAACCAGAACATTTGAAGGTTTTGATTGAGGAGTCAAGCAAAACGTTATCTGAAGTTCAGCAGAATCATCTATGAAAGCTGCTATGCAAATATGAATCAGTATTTGCCAAGTTTAAAAGTGATCTTGGTCGTACAAATATAGTTCAACACAGAATCAATAGTGGTAATGCCACTCCTATAAAACAGCATCCCCGAAGACTTCCTTTGTCTAAGCGGCAAGCTGCAGAGGATGAAATCAATCGAATGTTAAAGGATGGCACAATTGAACCTTCTAAATCTCCATGGGCATCACCCATTGTCCTTGTCCAAAAGAATGATGGGTCAGTGAGATTCTGTGTAGACTACCGCAGACTAAATGATGCAACACTGAAAGACAGCTATCCTCTTCCACGTATTGATGATACCTTTGATGCTATGCGAGGCTCCAAATGGTTCTCAACTTTAGACCTTGCCAGTTGCTATTGGCAAGTAGAAGTTCATCCAAATGATGCTGAAAAGACTGCATTTACCACAACATGCGGTCTCTTTCAATTTAAGGTTATGCCGTTTAGGCTCTGCAATGCCCCAGGGACTTTTGAACGACTGATGCAATATGTCCTCCATGGACTACAGTGGAGAACATGCTTAGTCTATTTAGATGACATCATTGTCTTTGCTGATACTTTTGAAGAACACCTCACTCGTTTGGAGGAGGTAATCTTGCGCATCCAGAAAGCCAGTATGAAAATTTCTCCAAGTAAGTGTTCTTTATTCAAAGAAAAGGTTGCCTTCTTGGGGCATATTGTGTCCTCTGAAGGTATTTCTACTGATCCTGAAAAAGTCGCCGTAGTAAAGGACTGGCCTCATCCAGAGAATATCCATGAGCTGCGAAGTTTTCTTGGCACCTGCTCATATTATCGCAGATTTATCAAAGGATTCTCCACTATAGCTAAACCTCTTCATCGCCTAACTGAAAAGAATGTTCCTTTTCATTGGAACGCAGACCACGAAATAGCTTTCCGAAGACTGAAGGAACTTCTAACATCAGCTCCAATTCTTAGCTACCCAGATATGACCAAGACATTCATTCTTGATACAGATGCAAGTGGTCATGGCCTGGGCGCTGTTTTGTCCCAAACCTTTGATGGCCATGAACATGTTATTGCCTACTTCAGTTGAACATTAAACAAAGCCGAAAGAAGCTACTGTGTAACTCTCTGAGAGTTGCTTGCAATTGTGGACAGTGTGAAACACTTCCACCACTATCTATATGGAACACATTTTACTGTCAGAACTGACCATGGCGCGCTGACTTGGCTGTTACGTTTCAAAAATCCAGAGGGCCAAATTGCCAGATGGTTGCAAGTACTCAACACTTACGCCTTCAAAATTGAGTATCGGGCAGGCAAAACTCATAGCAATGCCGATGGGTTGTCAAGGCGACCTTGTATGGCATGTGACCACTGTAAGCGCCAAGAACAGAGGGATGCATCATTTGACCAGGCACGCACCTTGGAGGTGGAGACGGGCATAGTCATGGCCATCCGTAAGACCAAAGCCCAAACTTCAACAGATCTATACACAAATGATGCAGTTGAAGAGGTGGAGTCTGCTGCCATGTGGTTTGCCCAACACAAAGATCAATTGATTTCAGATGCACAGTCCAAGGATGAAAATCTTTCTTTTATCATGAACTGGAAGCAGGCTGGAGATACAAAACCATTGTGGGAACATGTATCTCCATACAATTCAATAGTTAAGACTTACTGGTCTCAATGGGATCATATACAGCTTCTTGATGGAAAACTCTACAGAAAATGGATAATAGTTGACACTGGTGAAATCCGATGGCAACTTATATTGCCTAACAGCCAGAAAAATGAAATCTTGAAGATGCTGCATGATGACCCCAGTGCTGGGCATCTAGGCGTGACTCGCACCATTGCAAGAATATGAAGCCGTTTCTACTGGGTCGGCTATAAAGAGAGTGTCAGATGGTGGTGTCAAGAATGTGAAATATGTCAATCCCGCAAAGGCCCCAAGTTACGCCCAAGAGCAGCTATGAAACAATCCATTGTTGGTGCCCCATTAGAAAGAGAAGCCATGGATGTGCTTGGCCCTTTTCCGAGATCAAATAGAGGAAACAAGTACGTATTAGTAATTGCAGACTATTTCACACGATGGACAGAGGCATTCCCTATGCCAGAACAAAACACTGAAACAATTGCAAATTTATTTGTGGAAGAATTTATTTGCCATTTTGAGTTACCACAACAACTACACACTGACCAGGGTGGTCAGTTCCAATCAAAGCTATTTAGCGAACTCTGCTCCAGACTGCAAATTGACAAGACCAAGACAATAGCCTTTCATCCTCAAAGTGATGGTCTGGTTGAAAGGTTTAACCCCACCATTCAAGATATATTAAGCAAGTACATTACACATGATCAGCGAGACTGGGATGACCATCTTCAACTGGCTATGCTTGCATACAGATCATCTGTGCATGAAAGCACGGGTCAAACTCCGTATATGATGATGATGGGACGGGAAGTTCAACTACCTGTTGATCTAATTTTTGGACCTCCACCAAAAGTGGAACACGGAACTGTTGACGACCCAGAAAATGAGCATATTAAACATCTACTTACCCGAATGTGGAAAATTCATGAAAAGGTAAGGAATCATATGATGGAAGCAAGCAACAGGCAGAAGAGATACTATGATCATAAGATACGGGCAAGACAGTATAAAATAGGAGATACTGTTTGGCTCCACACCAAAACGAAGAAGAAAGGTCGTAGTCCAAAATTGCAAACAAACTGGGAAGGCCCATACCATGTAATCGTAGTGTTATCTGATTTAGTTTATAAAATACGGAACGACCCTAAGGCAGTACCAAAAATTGTCCATCACGACAGATTGAAGCCATTTTATGGTGGGAACCGCATGGTTGATAGAAACCTCTAATTTGTGTTGAGCCCGACACATTTTGTTTAACAAGACACAGAGATAGGGTATGTAAGCCTTGGTGTTCTTGTGAATTCTATTTGTGGAGTGAACGGGGCTTTCTTTTTTGGGTAGCCAGCATTAATGTACCTATTTGTTTTCTGAGGCATTAGTCGACGAATGCTCTCAGATATTTGTGCTGAGGTTAGTTGGTAGTTTGTCATATTCACAGCCACCTGAAGGAAAGTCCAGGACATAAAGGTCAGTGAAGTGAGGACTCTCACTCCTGAGGGCTCTGATGTTGGCATAGTGGAGGGATGGACAGATTAGTATTTTTATATGATACATTTTGATACATTTTTAAGTAGGGTATGGGCAGAACTGTCCAGTGTATTGTGGGGTCGTTTTGGTGCTCTTGATCAAAAGAAATTTTGGCATTTTGAATAGCACACCTTTTGCATACTTATGACAGAAATGGCGAAGCATTGCTTAATCCTTAAGGCAACAAATAACAACATGCAAGTCAATGAAATAACTCTCTGCGCATGGTGGTTTTACTTTATTGACTTTATTTCATTCTTATACATATACAAAATAATAATAATATTGATAATAATTGCAAAGTTTATTGCTGATATGATTTCAGCCTATTGCAAGCCATATATTGTACCTTTAAAATTGTTCTAGGATTGAAGAACTTTTAATATTACCTCTCTGGACATTTTTACCGAGTGCGGTGTGTCCTGTGCCAACTGGCAGCTGCTCCATAGACACCACAGATACCATCATGGAAATAAAATCCAGTGTGAATATTGCACATACACTGTAGCGAAGAACACTCAATGCAGGATGAAGGCACACTATGCTGCCAAGCACCCTGGAAGAGCCTTTCCATATGATAGGAGGGAACACCCAAATCCTGGAAAGTCTCGCCAGCCAGACCCTCTGTCTCATCAGTTTCAAGTTTCCCCAGATTCAGGAAGACTCCCAGGAAATCGTATAGCAGAGCGACTCCAGTGAGCACTCCAGATCACCCTTGGCACCACTAACACCGCTGAAATCACCCAACCCCATTTATCTGGAAGATTTTCTTTCAACGCCAGAGCAGGAAGCAATGGTGTCACCATGCAAGAGGAATCTCTTTACATCACCCCAAAGACCTCAAATCGAAATTGGATCTGGCAATGAACTAGCGGTGAAGGTTGCTGCCAAAGAAGTAGAGAAGTATATGCACCGGCCAGCTCTGGCAATGATATCTTCTATACCTGACTCACCTTATGAGCCGTGTTTGGGATCCTCATGTGTGGAAGTGCCACCATACCATTCAAAACCATTAGAAATGACGCAGTCATGTAGCCCCCCAAGAAAGGTTGAACTTCTGAGGCCAGCGCCCACTTATATGGTCAGGCCTATCCACCTGGAGACATCAATACCAGGAGCCCTGTATGAGTATACTAACCGTCTTCCCTCCCTTCATGATGCTGATCCGAGGGAGGCATTTGTGGGAGCTCCCAGCATCTACTCAAAAACTCCCCAGGCAGAATGTTTGAGGCGACTAAGGATGAAGTCCAAGTTGTTTGGGCAACTCTCCAGTGCTTACCATTCTGACCCAGCTCCTGAGGTGTGGTTGAAGAGAGTCGAAAAGGCAGTTCTCCCAGATGGGACAATATATGAATTAACATCAATGTGGTTTCCTGATTCCACTTTCATCAGAAGGGAGAGTAAGAACACCATGACTGGGGATGAAGGACCATTAACCAGACATATGGAGACACAGACAGAGGAATCTTCACTATCAATAGCACTGTCTGCCAAAAGCACTGAAGAAAAGGGAACACAGTGTTCCATTTTCAGTTTGAACATGAACTAGGCAATTTGTTTTACATAAGTGTTAACAATTATTATCCCCAAAATTTTCTTCTTCTTTATCTGTAATTTCATTCATTTTCATTGGCTGAGGGGGACAATCAAATTTGACTCTAAATGGGCATTCAAAATTCTGAAGAAAAATAAAAAATGGAATTAAATGATCATCAAATGGCACTGTGTTTCCAGCATTATTAATTGGCTCTCTGGCGGGGAATTGAACCCCGGTCTCTCCTGCGACAAACAAAGATAATTACTATTATAACTGGATAATTATGACTGTGTGTGTGTGTGGAATATTATATATTGACAAACTTTCTTAACAAACTAGTAGAAGTTCGAGGACGAACTTTTTCAACAAGAGGGGGGTAGTGAAACAATCCTGACTACCTGTCAACTTATATTCTTATAAAGTGCATTTGCACATATCATTAATGTTTGGGATAATATATAATCTCCTTTTATTGTTTACATTCCCTTCATGTTGGAAAGTTGTACCTCTGTTTCCAAGGCAAATAATAGTGACTGTAGTAACAGTTTTTGATATATGACCCTTGTACAAAAGAAAAGTAACTTGATACAATATGTAAATCATATAAATATGATTTGTTTAAATATTTATCATCTGGGGAAAGATTTTTGAAGCCCAGTGACAGTGTGTATAAGATTGTAAACTGCCTTCACTTACCTTCTATTCTGAGAAGGAAATAAGCAATTGTATCCATTTTTCTCCAGGATTAGGGTAATATTCATGTAAATTCATAATTTTTCGTCACCAGTGTGATGAAACTGTTCATCATCAATGTTGAATATCTGTATAATTTATTGTGAAATAATTGCTATTTTTATCGTTTGAAATTGGGCGCCATTTTTACTACTGTGCATATTGGGCGCTCGGCTTTCCACTAGCAGGCGCTCAAGTTAATCTTTCTGAATTCTTCCATATTTAGTCATATTCGTGAAAACTTTGTCATGAATTTCCCGAGTGTGTTCCCAAAACCTATAAATAGGGGTGAGATCCGCCATTTTGGCAGGTGTGGTTCTGCTGGACTCCAGTAAAGGTCTCAAGACTAAACAAACAGAACAAAAGTCTCTTGTAATAATTTCAAGCATCAATACAACTACAAGGGAGACTAGTCACTACTGATTCATTAGATTTACTACTCATAATGACTATAATGTTTCTCTGAAGTTGTTCCAATGTTTATTTCCTAGTTATATCAGATAAAAGTTCCCATAGAAGGATTTAACTGACGACACTATTACTGTGTCGTCATCAACACTACCGTCTGCTATCCATTGGAAATTTAGTATTCCTTTTGGCATTTTCAAATTTCCTACTCCGTTACATGTATCACTTTGGAATCATTAATTTCCATCCATTTTGTAGTGGTTGCATCATCTAAATGTCGAACTAATATACCCAACACAACGACACACTCTGTCGCTACAAAACGACACACATTGTCGCATTCAACCCACATGACACACTTTTGACATCTGGTTCCAGACTGTGTCGCTCAAAACGACAGACTATGTCTCAGCCAACAAATGCGACACACACTTTTAACATCCGTTTCCAGACTGTGCCTCTACATTCGGTTCCAGACTGTGCCTCTATCATATTTACCATTGAACTATAAAACACAAACCTGGGTCTGGTTTCAAACCTTGATTACGACATATGAACAAATTTTGAGAACTTTTAACTTATTTTTCTCTGCAAGATTAGTTTGGGAATTGGGATCATCTGAGTTACAGATTATATGAATTAGGACAAATGGAACACTTATGCTGATTTTCACATGCAATTTACCCCTGAAACTACTGTTGTTATTTCAACATGCTTTATCAAACATCTGTTCTGCATATTTGCAAATATTATATTTCACAATTTTGAGCACTAAATTATCTGAGAAAACACACACTAGTCTGGAAGTCATATAATAAACTGTGTTGACTATTTTATATTGTTTTTGTTTTGTGCTTTTATCATCTAAATAAGAACTTTTGTGGTGAACACACCATTTCTTGACACCACAATACACTGGAGAGATCTACTAACTGAAAGAGGCGTGAGCTGTCCATCTATTCCATTTTATTTGACCTTGACCCTTGACACGTTACAATATGACTGGGTAAGTATTCTCTGAGAAACATTATTTACTTAAATTCTTGCTTTCTCCTTCGCAAATGTTCCCCAATCACATTACGTTAGGAGAATAAATAATGGGGGAGGGGATGTTGAGCATCCAAACTCTACCTCATGTATCCTTCTGGGGAAGAATAGTTGGATTCCCCATGTGAACGATAACCCATTCTAATTATATAAGCAACACAGCCTGGGGTCCCTTAACCTGTGACTCTAATCTACAGTTAAGAAGATGAAGCTAACAGGCTGTGTTAATTGATTTAGCTGGGTCTAGTGGCCATCTGTGCTGCTGCCACTGGCCCGACCAGATCCAAGGTTTACCTCTAAGATGCTAAATCTCTTAGAAACTTGTGAATGCTGACTCTGCATGCCAGCCAACAGCTTCCACTATATCTCAGATCAAAATGTTACATTCAAACACGAGGCTCGCAGATTGGCTCAAATCTCATGACCTGTAATCTTCGTGAGATGGATCTGGTCTTGTGAGACTTCAGAGTATGCCAAGCATATAACCCACTTCAGCCATGAAGCAAGGGCTCGAGGGGTGATAACCTGTTTCACAGCTTTCACTGGGAGGAAGAGGCATTTGCAAAGGTCTTTATCATGCCCAATGTCGTATCTTCCATGATACCAGAATGGATCTGATATCAGTGAGCGGTAGCCTTTGATTAGTAATGGGGAGTCAGTTGTTTCTCCTCAAAAAGCCACAGAGAAAATGCCGGGCAGTTGACGGATTGAGGCACTCATAAGGATGATATTATTAGTCTGGCACCAATCAAAGAAAACGAATCACTTTCCCTCATAAGCCTTCAGAGTGGAAGGCCTCCTTGCTCTCAAGATTCTCTGCACAATCAAAGGTTTAAATTGTTTGTCTCACAAGGCTGTCCATATAAGAGCCAAGCATGCAGTAGACAGTCAGAGCAGGAATGGAACACGAGTGACAGTTTGTTGTTCGAGAAGATATGGGTTGGGCTGGATTTTCATGGGCAGATCTATCGCTAGATCAAGTAGATCGGAAAACCAGGACCAGGACTTGTCCCTTCTGTGAGGCGCAATCAGAAGTATCTTGAAATTCTGACCCTGTAACTTCTGGATTATTTTCAGTATCAGGACCGTTGGAGGGTAGGCAAAGACCCACAACCCCTCCCAACCGATTGACAATGCATCCAAGAACCGAGATTCTGCGTCAGGAATGGGAGAGACATAGACGGGTAACTTGTGATTCCACCTTGTCACAAAAAGGTCAATCCTCGGACGTCCCGAATAGTGTGCAGATATCAGTGAAGACAGATTGAATGAGAAACCATTCCATGTGCATGACTTGACCTCTCCTGGACAGAATGTTGGCCAAGACACTGAGTCTGCTGGAAATGTGTATGATCTGTATGTTGATATGGAGATTTTTTGTCGTTCCAATGTAGAAACTGCCAAAAGAACACACAGATCGGGTGATTTGGTGCCCCCATTTCAGGAGATATGGCATTACAACCAAGTTGTTGGATATAACAAGATCCATTTTCCCAGAGAGTTGATCTTACCAGAAGTGAAAGGCTTTGATGACAGCCTTCATTTTGAGGATGCTGATGTGATGAGGCTGTTCCCCTGGCTTCCACGTGTTGCTGACAGTAATGAAGTCTGACAACAGGTGAGCACCCCAACCATACGCACTGGCATCAGAAAATACCATTATTTCTGCTTGGGGCTTCTACAGTGGGATTCCCATAGTCAGCCAACATGGGTTGCTCTACTGACACAGGAATGATCAAATATGTGTGGTTATGATTGCTTAATCAAGGGGACTTGAAACTAAGTGCCAACAATGTCATATGAAAGGGGCGGGTAAAAGACAGTCAAGTGGAATCAGGTCCACTGCTGCACTGAATAAACTGAGAAGTTGCAAGAACTGTCTTGCTGAAATTCAAGTCCTGTTGGAAATGGACCTTACAAGTTTGACAATTCTGGTTATGTGGACATGAGGAAGCCACACCAGATTCTAGTTGGGTAAGAACTCCATACCCAAAGTTCTGGGATGGAGGAGGTCTGACTTCTCCCAGTTCACTAAAAAGCCTAGATAATCTAAAACAGAAAGGAGATTGCTTCTGCCTTGGAGTAGGATAGAACTTATGATGTGTTTCTGGAGGATGTTGTCCAGGTATGACGTGGAGTGGGTATGTCAATGCATACGGTTTAGAGGCTTGAAGGCAGAGAAAGTCTGTTTCTTCTGTCCTCTGTATGATTGCCTCCTATGTTGTTGTGGCTGAGGAAATCCCCTGTCTCAGAGCCACTTAGCATCCCCACTGGTAGGAGCTGGGAGGGTACAAATGCTTGTGTGCAAGTTGGAGAGGCAGTTCCCAAGCTGCCTGCCTCCGAACTTTTCCGATCCGTCCTCCAAAAAGCAACGCAGACTCAAATGGTGTCATCTGCACTGCCAGAGTATGCTGCAGTTTAAGTGACGTTGACTGCAGACATGCATCCCATTAGATTAGGTCTAAATTAGCCAAAGCTGTCAAGGCACTGGCCATAATGTGGTGAGCTGCTTGGTTAAGGACCCAAGCAATCCTGGCCATTGTGTCCCAGGTGTGGCTATTACTAGATTGTTTTGTGAGCCGGAAGATTGCCAATGAGGCCAAATCTAACTGCCACAATGTTCCAAACCAGCTTAGACATGGCAAGGAACATGTTCTTATTCACTCTGTAATACAATGGAGCCAATAAGTGGATGGCTGCCAAATTCTTGTCAAAATCCGTAAGGTCCATACTTAGGGTGATGGAGTGTACCTGATACCAGCAAGAGGAGGAAATCATTGGAACCTGGTTTTCTGAAAAGAGTTGCCCACGTCACCAATCCGACCTGAAAGCTGGTCGTTAATCTCCTTAATCTTTGCTGATTGGGGAAGGAGCCAGTGTCTCTTCCTCCTCCACAAAATTGAACTTGACAATGTCACTATCTCTCTCTTGAGGGTGGGAAGTGAGTAATCGATAGTCTGACATGGTGTGAATGGTGTGTGGTCAGCCCAGGTGCTGATGGTATATAAGATGGTTCGGCAATGTCCAGTTCTAGCAACTCTAAAGGCATGGCTGAACAGACAGATTTTTCATTGAAATCCCCTGTATAGTAGTGATAAGATACTGTTGGCACAGCCAGATGGATGGATCTATCATTAGGACCAGGGTTCACACTGGCTTTAAAAAAGTTGTTGCCCAAAAAGTTGCCAATCTCAATATTTGTTGCCAATTTTCAAAAACTGTCACTATTTTCATAATACAGTACATTCCGTTTATCTCAACACCATCAGGACCAGGGTAATATTGTTGACATAAGTGAATGGGAGGGGGGCCTGAAAATAATTCAAATTTCGCATACAAGTGAAATTTTTTAGGTGACCTGTTGTCAGCGACAAGGATTTACACTGAGTGAAAAAAAAATGGAAATAAGCTTGTATATTGACAACTTACATTTGTGTAGTACACTCCACAATGTGTTAAATAAGGTACATGTATATGAAAAATCCATGAATTCGAGTATTAGATGATATGTTAGAAAATTCATTTATCAATCAGAAAATACCGTTAACACGTATGTATAGAAAAATGGTAGTCCTCGTTTGATCTATATCCCATTGTCAACAAACACATTTCACGAAATAATTCATACTGGTATTTATTATCCTAGTAGCATGTGGCTGTACAGTTGTTTATATCCCACAGGTACATGTACTTAAATTGGCTTTGATTTTGGTCAGTCAGAGACAGCCGCCTCAGCCTGAGGCTACCAAAGGGATGAGGTTATTCATAGGGAAATGGAAACATGTGAACAAATTAAAAAGTTTAGCAAACTTTCTTGCGCTATGTCCTACCTTCATTAATTTGATGGCCAGATATATATTGTTTCAAAATATTGGAACAATAATTTTTGTTTTACACCGCTATTGGTAGCGATTGTAAGCATAAACTTTTTTGTTGCAAACAGGAAAGTTTCATGGCGCAATAAATATATTCCAATCACTATGAAAAATGAAAAAAATGCTTTTATTTAAGTTTGTTGCTGACTTCCTTTGAACAAAGGTCTTCGGCTTGCTTTGCTAAAGGTATATGTGTTGAAGGCGCCACTAAAGGCCTCTTTAAAGGACCAAACAAATGCCCATTATTGCTGCAGCAACATCAAATAAATGTAGAACACTGAGACAAAATTTATTTTTGTTTCCATTTGCTTAGTATATATACAGAACGATCGGTCATTCAAAGGTAATCAATTTCCTTTGAAGTTTCAGCAAAACTATTTTTTTCTGGCACATTTTTCGAAAAGACAAAAATATTGCCAACGTCTTATCGATTGTAGTCATTCCCATTCCTGCCTTCAGAGGTGGTCAATTGTAGCTGGTCAGGTAGTGCTAATATTTTGGTTATATTACGGCATACAGTACTAAGGCCAGAATTATAAAATAACAATGCTGTGTTAGGGTGGTTTGTCAATATGAACAAGGGATTTGTTTATGTAACAACAGATTCCAGTGCAATTTTATATCCTAGTTTTTGGCTTCCTGTCATGGTGCCTTTGAATTTCTCCACTCCAAACCCAAGATTGTATATACAATTTTTAACAGCCAAAAAGGAAACAAAATTGCAATTTGCAACATTGGCAAAGCCCAGCGCAATCCCTGGGGTCCCGGTATGAACTATTTGGCTCGACCATTTCAACAAAAAGATCATCATGCTGGGATGGCTGGACTATTGGTAATGTTGGGATGGTCAGTAATGGTACAGCAGTATGAGTTGGATCCAACGGATCTGGCATGAACCCCATGCGCCCTGACTTACTGGCCCAAAGGCCATGCTTGGATATGGAGGAGAGGGGTGGCATACGCCCACATGAGGAAAACTCCCCAATGAGTCAGTATCGCTAACAATGAACCATAGGTTGTCTTCTTTTATTCCATCTTTCCTTCCCTTCAATGACAAAGGGACTATTGCTCTGAACATGCATTTCTTGCATTTAGTAAACATTTCTCCTGAAACGAGACATGAAGAGACAACAATGCATAGATTAGCAAATTAGTATGTGACTAACTAGCTAATAGCATAAATTAGCAAATCAGTATGTGACTAACTAGCTAGTAGCCCACACTTCCTCTTACTACATATTACAGATACTACATATCATGGGGGGGGCCTCCGAGTGTCCGAGTGGTCTAAAGTGCTCACCGTTACGGATCACTGCCATCTCACCTGTCTGCATGGGTTCAAGTCTCGGGCTCGGCCAATGTGGTTATGTGAGAAAGCTTGCCGGTAGCTTCTCGTGTGTCGGTGGTTCTTTCAGGGTTCTCCCGGGTTCTTCCTCCACCATTAATACTGGCCGCCATGTATAGCCTATCTTGTGCTGAAAAATGGCGTTAAACCCTATAACAACAACAACAACAACAACATATCATAGGCTGTGTATACTTAGTATAAACAAAACAAGATTCACAGTAGACTTCCATGCTCTGAAGTTGCATGTACAGAATTTAAATGATATTCTGCTGAAACAACACGAAAAAGAAAATTAAAGTGGAAACAAGTAATGTATTTGAAATTACGAAGTCACTAAAACACTCATAACTAACAGAGAAGTAAAAGTGTCATATCAGAAACCTTTGGAACTGTTATGAACTTATGCACAATGCTTCAGAGGTCTCGCTAGGACTTTATAGAGTCCAGGACTCCCATTTTGGTAAAAATAGGAGTCCCACCAGCAAAAGTTGCAGTCCCCTCCCAAAAGATGTGAGCTCTGCTGATTAGAAGAACTATTGGTTGCCACCGAGTTTAATTTCCACATTCTTTGTAACACTGACATATAGCTCTTGTTTGTTCATCAGAGTGTGACTGAATTTTGTCAGTTCTGTCAATCCAAGGAAAGGTCTTATTCCAAACACTAAGCCAAACATCACACACTTCTTTACACTTGGCTACTGGTCATCCAAACTATCAGTTCTAGCAACTTAAGTACTCTTCTGAATCTCATTACAATCTTCGTCAGTTTGTTGTTTAACCCCAGAATACTTGTTCAAATTTGCAAATGACATTTTGTCTAAGTCTCACATGTCTTGATTTCGAGGTCACATGCACTATTTAATCAGCTAGACTCAGAATTGAACACAATGATGAAAACTAAAGTGTTTATTTGATGTGCTCTTATAAATGACCACATGTACATCTCTGTGTCATTCTGTCTCTGACTTCAACCACTGTAAATATCAACACATTTTCCCATCCAACAGCCAGGCAGTCTTTGAACCTGCCACACAGCTATTGCATCATGTGTCTTTTATGTACTCTTATAAATGACCACATGTACATATCTGGGTCTTTCTGCCTCTGAATTCAATCACTGTAAATATCAGCACATTTTCCTACCCAGCAGTCAGTCTTTAAACTTGCCACTCAGCTATTGCATCATGTTCTTTCGATGTACTCTTATAATGGCAACATGCTCATCAGGGATTTTGTCAACCAATGAATTCTGTCATTGTAAATATCAGCACAGCTAATTATCAACACATTTTCCCACTCAGCAGGTGGCGAAAGCAAGTCTGGCAAGTCTTTGAATTTTACCGCCCATCTATTTACAAGCATACAGACTCCCACCTAAGTGATTTTCTGCATCCCAGAAAAAAAATTGCATCCAAATACGTGTGATTAAGTGTTTCCGAGACCTCTTTGCTTAGTTAATAATCAAACCATAATGATATATACCATTTAATCATAGATATCAAGCAGCACTTTAGAATTTCGCTATTAAGAGCTCCATAACAGATGGAGTAAGCAAACAAAGTCAAAGGCACACTAACTCAAAATGACCTTGTGTAAGGTCAAAGACAGCGTGGTGGGATGGGGTCTTAAAAGACAAAGTCCCAAAAGGTGACAAATCACTCAAAATTAGTAGAAATTGTGAAATATTGTATACAACCTGCAGTGGATCAATAAATCCACACAATAAATCCAAAAAGAACGTTGGATGGGCCTATACAAACACAAAAATGGCTGGATTATTGGAGGATGAACTGAACGACGTGTGCTCCATACAGTAGTGAAGCTAACAACTGGCGACACCTGGTGGTGCCAAGGGGAAATAATGGGCAAGAGTTACTGCCATTTGTCTATTTGAAATAGAATACGACAATTTTTATCTTTAGTACATTCGCAAGGTAGCTTGCTAAGATTTATAACATAATGTGATTGGGGAACATATTCAAAGGATAAATATCAGTGACTTTGAAAACAGCTATAAATATCTTGATAAAATTGAGGCAAAATGGGCCATTCATGATCCATAGAGTCTTCATTTTCAAGAACATTGCTCTACAATGAGAGTCCCTACTTTCAGGGCCTACAATTCCTGATCCATGATTTTGTTTTCAAAATTTGGCCTATCAATTTCTACAGACTTTCACTGAAGATGTTGTGGATGGAAGGATGCTGGAAATGTGATACTAGCTTTTCATTTTCAGAATGCCATAAAGAATTTTCCATAATCTACAAAATTACTGTTGGCTTATTGTACAGAACTATAAAATTTTGAAACTGTTAAGTCCAGGTCCACATTTTCCCAAAAAACAATAGTGAAAACTGTACCAGGTGCAAGTCCAAGAAACATTAATTATAGAGAGCTTTAATTTTATGTACCTTGCTTCCCACTTGCTGCTACATCCACTAGTTGTAATATTTGTTCTGGGGAGAGGCCCAAACTGGTAGCAGTCCTCTCTATCACCTCTAGGGATTTATGTAGGGCTTCATTTCCTTTTATTCTCAGCTTACTGTCAGCTGAAAATTAGGGACTATAGTTAATCATCGTCATTCATTGTAAATAATGCCAGGGATGTTGTCATACACTCTGTCTGCTCATCAATTTTACTGAATCCTTTTACACCACTGGGTGAAATTTCACCATATTGTGATACCCTCTTTATCATCAGTTATCCTACCCCCTGCTACAAATCTGGGTGGAATTTCACAACAGTGCAATTTTGTGATACTGCCTTGTAGTATTAATTTTGATCCCTCCCATGCTGTCATGGAGGGACTGGGGATCAATGTCTTTATTTACATATACATTTATCAAAAAATTTTTTACCAAAAAGGACAGAGATAAATCACAGGTCCTGCAGAATGTATTGCTTGTCCACAGATTTTAAAAACAAAGAAATAAAATAATACTGTTGTGTGACATTCTTTAATTTTAATTTATTTAATATTCAGAAGCTCACTTTTATTGAACAAACTTTTCAATTTTACAGTAATATTCAGTTCCTTCTGTGCATTCACCAGGGATTGTGCTACCAGCAAAGTGGGGGACTAAATCACCTGAAAAATGTAAACTTCACCTTCTTCTATAAGGAAAGTGAAAACAAATTCGCCCCGCAATTGTTTTTTGAATACTGGCAGTAGTTTATGACTTTTGAGATGCTTCCTCATTGTATCCTGGAAGTTCTGACGGTAGTTGTAGCCCAAGGCAAAATGAATATTATGTGGTGTTGATACCAATTATGCTGACAGATTCACAGGCATTTGTTTTAATAGGGAACTGACCATTAAGCCTTTTCCCAAACAAGATATCACTGCTCGAGTTCTTAAAGTTATGTCTACGGAACTACTGCTGTTTTTTTTTAAAGAATATAATCAGTGAAGAGCACTTTGTAATTTAAATATTTTAAAATGAAGATTTTAAGGGCCACATTTGCATTATTTTCTTTGTAAAATCAGTTTGAAACTGAATGTGAACCTGTAATGGCAAATATCGCTGTGTCTATGAAATACATCATTAGATTGTCTCTTTATGTAAATAATTGGGCAAACAGATTAAGGAAAATAGATAATTCAATGAAAGCAAAGTCTAAATATTATGTTCCAGAAGATTTACTGTAAATATTTAATCATGAAGGTCATAAACATATGGGGCAATGCTATGTTGTATAATTTGAAAAAATGCTGTAAGGTCAAGATTGTTTTCTGACATCATTCATTCTTGTTGTTGTTGTAGGGTTTAATGCCATTTTTCGCACAAGATAGGCTATACATGGCGACCAGTATAACTGGTGGAGGAAGAACCCTGGAAAACCCCGGGAAGAACCACCAACCCAAGAGAAACTACTGGCAAACTTTCTCACATATCCATGTTAGCCGAGCCTGAGTCTCAAACCCACGCCAACAGTGGTGAGATGGCAATGATCCGGAATGGTGAGTGCTTTACACAACTCGACCACCCCATTTATTTTTGAAAATATACGAAATAGTTAAGCAAATACTATTTAACCAATGCATGCCATCATTACCAGCACATAAGCAAATATTAAGACCATAAATTCTGCAGTTCTATCCATGGATTATTGTAATGAAGCTTGAGAGTTGGTGGTTATATTAAGAAAATCCCTCTTTGTAAAAAATAAGTGCACTCACATGGTGCAATACACATTTTTAATTATGTCGATTTGGTTGGAAAGAAGGGTCTAATTCAGTCATATATTGACATTAATGCTTTGGTGTGCTGTCCCTTAAAAGTTACAGTAATGTTTTATTGAAACAATGAAATTATGATAAACAGCATGGTATGAAGTGACTTGTGTATTTGCTCCAATGTAAATATTACAGGGGTTATTTTAAAGTAGTTTTGTTTTTTTAAAACAATAATTAGCACACTGCTAATGGTCATTCCCACTAATCACAAGGTTATTCATTGATGTCTGCAATAAAGAATCGAAACAAACCGCTAAATAGTCAAAAAAGATTTAAACAGTTAATTATAATTAAAGCCACTTTTATAAAGTTAATCAATGTACACTAATTTGAATGAAAAGAAAAAAATATGAAAATTAAACGTACCACATGATGTAAATTTGTATAAAAGAGCCGACGATTTTAATTACTTGCCAATTTTTATCCTAAGCTTTAATAAAGGTGTTTGGTATACTTGTGTGTAAATTTCTATTATATTTATATATATATATATATTAATTTATAGTAAATACAGTTTATATTATGACATTTTGATCAGATATATTTTGGTATAATATGAACCAAACTGTGTTAACTGTGACAACGGCGTTATATCATTGTGTAAAAATGCCATTAGCATATCAGGCCTTGCCAACTTGCTTTGTCTTGTAATAGATGCAGGAAATGGAAGCATCATATTTGTGCTACAGGTAATTGTAATGATTCATTATTTTTTTTTTAATTATGTCTGTCAGTCTTCCTCTCTTAAATATTTATTTATTTCTGAATTTCTGAGTTGAACTTACTGAGTAGCATAGATGTGGCTTGTATATTCATACATTTTAGATATAAAAATACATACGATTATATTCCTTCAAGCTTACCAACTTCATACAGTTATAGAATTTCTTTATTTTTAGAACATAATGTAAATAATTAAATATTGAACAAGTTAAAGATTAGCAAAAGAAAAATCTTACTAATTTCAATATTTCAGACTGACACCAAAATTGTTTGTAGTACTTGCAAATTATTAAATGTTTGACTTTAAATACCAATATCTTACGTTCTGTAGCTTCAAAGGTATTTAATTTCTAAATTGTTACAGAGCATGAAGCTAGTAGTGAACAGCGCTTCAATAATCCATGAAATGGAGCTTTGTCATATTGAAAAGTTTATGTATTAGGTCTTGCACATGT
Source organism: Megalonaias nervosa (assembly GCA_016617855.1). NCBI lineage: Eukaryota > Metazoa > Mollusca > Bivalvia > Unionida > Unionidae > Megalonaias > Megalonaias nervosa. The sequence continues at coordinate 114,304 of JAECUM010001580.1, read as the reverse complement.
TGTGGTTTCCAGTCAACAGAGAGTTTTAGTCAAATTACTGCGTTCAGTATTTTGCGGCTAGATTCAAAAAACTATTTCTGTAGTCTTGGTTTCAAGTTGTTTGTAAAGTATGGTGCAAATGTTGGATGCTGTTCATTGATGATTGTTTCCAGATGTTCTGATCGGCTTTCAAAATCAATTGTAGTATTTGCGTCTGTGATGCCACCAGTACCAAATTTTTGGGCCATTATTATATCACGTTCACCCTTTTTCCATCCCAATTTTATTTTGAAGGTAGTGCCTGACATTATCCTTCAGATGTTTAGTGCAAAGACAACGTGTAGCCGAGGGGAATACAGGCTCTATTGGCTTGGTCATACCCTTCACATCATCACTTCCAGATTCCATCATTTCAGACACTCTTATTTCCATGAACTCAACATCTCTATCTAGCTCTGTAGCAATATGTTCCAGAAAGCTCTTGTAAGTTCTGTAAGAAGCGCCTTTGTGCAGAAGGAGAAGACCAATAAAAATCGGATGTTTTCTGTACTGTTTCAGACAACTCTTTTGATACGTTATACTGTACTATCGTTTTACTCATCAATAACTCCTTATGCAATTTGTTTTGTAAATACAATGCGATGAAAGCACAATTTGCTAGAGAACTCAATAATCAATATATATGCATTACTTTTTGATAGTGTTTATAATGGTTTGATTTAAGAAAAGTTAATTTTATATTTTCTTTATTGAAACATTGGAAAGTTATTTTGGTAAAAATAAACGTAAATGCGATAGCTCACGTCTTTTTCTAATTTCAGCTAGAAACTTGCTATATGATGTAAATTTCAAATGTTGAAAATCTACCTTTTATATTCTCTTACCATGCTTGCAAAAACATTAATAACTTCTAAAATAAACCAGGTATATGTGTTTCATTGTTTTTCTTTCTTCTTTTAATGTCTGTAATTTGGGATGAATCAGCCCATAATTTACGCCAAATAAGCATGGTCCCAATCAGCCTGATACCTAGAGTGGCAAATTGAGAAGGGTAGGCAAATTTTTAGTTGTGTTTAAAGAAAAATGACGCTTTTGATACAAACAGTGATGGAACTAAATGAGAAAAATACCCTTTATAACTGAATTCAGACTATACCTACAAGCTACGACATCTGCATTACTTAAGACATCTTTAGATAAAGAGACAAACGCCCTTTCCGTCAATGTGGACTAGCACCTTTTATAAACCCTTTTAAATAATTCAGTTTTCGACCAGCGTTCTTGCGTTCCGTATCATGCAATGATATCATTGACATATTTGCCGAAAAGAAGGCACAGACAGTTCAATTGTAAGAGGTGAGTTTGTATAATGTATGGCAGCATCTACGAATATATGCCTCAGGGTGGCAAATAGCTTTAATTATTGCTTTTTTCAAAGGATTTTCAATCTAGTAATGGCATCAACTTTGCTCAACATGTATCATATTTTCAGCATGTCATCTGGATTTGCTTTTGAGACAGAGAAATTCATACACTGACAGGAAGAATGTAACAAGTAGAATACCAGTACACCACTCCCCTGATAACTTGCGCCCTGATAACTCACAAACCCACTTATAACACAGGGTCAGGCATGGATCCCATTTTTTTAAACCTGAAAAAAAAACTCAAAAATTGATCCCTATTTATTGAACTTGAAGAAAATCGCGATTGAAATTGCTAACTGAAACGCTGATATATTGCTCATTTTATGGTCAAAAACAGTAGAGAGGACCTGGAAATTTTAATCAACATTTTGAAATTATCAGCTTTTCATAAGTCATATAATTGGTTACATTTCCTTTCCAAACGACATTCTTAGTACACTGTAATTAAAGATATTCAAGGAAATTTCGATCAATGAAAATGTCACGTCTGGTGTAGGCAGTACATAAGTAATTAAATATTAAAATTTGTGTTTTAATTCTATCTTTTAGTTCCTCTTAAGTGTAATCATCATAAATGCAATGTGTATTTAAACGTAAAATGTGTCAGCTATGTCCACAGGCGTTTCTCTGAGAGCCCAATTAAGTCCAGACCGTGTTTTGATAACTGACTTGCGGAGGTATTGGTTGTATTGTTGCACTAAATTAAAAGCTTGCCTCCTTCGTATTATCATGTCAGTTATGTCTTTTGAACCAAATAAAAGAGGTTGAATAAAAGGAACGTTAAAAGGCAGGCAAATCCATCCTACTTAAAATCTAGCAGCCCTGGTCATATGTCAGGTGAACTCACTTCAGTTGATCAATCAAACACTGTTATAAATGTTATTGTGTATGTAATATAAACTACCTTAATTTAACCGACTCATTCATAATTGTGATCAAAGATAGCAAGGCAACCAAGCGAAATGAATACTTCGCAAAACAAAGAGCTTGGTTTCACAGATACAGACCATTGTGGGCAAGCAAGTTTCAGAGAATTCCTGAACTGGCACTTAGAAATATCATCAAGGATGATAAGAAGCTTCACTATCACTTCCAATGAAATCACGACATCAATATTGTACTAAGTGAACAATATAAAATTTGAGTTTCGACGTAGAAGATTGTCTCACAAAATAAATGTCGCTAGTTTTTTAAAAAAAAAAAAAAAAAGGAATTTTGTTTGGTGGTGTATCAACAGTTAGTATAGTTCCTTGCTACTCTGACTCCTGACTTAACAGTATACTTTTAAATACCACTCCTGGAACCAGATTAATCAACAAAACAAAAAGCAGTGATGTAATATACAGATGTTTCTGCATACACATAATGTTTTTTTAAACTAGTTGGAACGCTCTTTCACATGTTGGACATTTTGAAAATAAATGTTATTTATACAGAATAACGAACAACTTCCTCAGGAAAAGCTAGTTATTGACAATTATTATCGACGTGATTATAAAACAAGGATTCAGTCATTAAAGAGCCCAGTTCCCTACCCCGCCCTTAAGTGGTTTCTTCGAAGTATAACCTAGTCAGATTTTTTCAATTTTTGGAGGTCCCTCGGTAATGAATGCCCTCACTTATAGTGCGGTCTATGTTTGTGGACCCCGTTGTGCGCGAGTTATCGAGGGAGAGGTGTAATCACATTCATTTCAGAAAATATCTCTTAGAATAAAGAATAAAGTTTATGTTTCAATATACAGCACAAAAAGAGCAACAACTTGGCGGAGGGTTGATCACTCTATATATATATATATATATATATATATATATAGATATATATATATATTAGGTAATCTGTCATCTAGTTCCATAAAGGAAGAAAGGACATGTTATCACCCCATGCACCCAAAAAAAACCCCAACAATATGCTGTTCATGTTCAAGTATTCTTATATCTCTTAGGTTACATGTATGTAATTATATCCCAACCTAAGGAAAAAAATAAAAATATATATATATATATATATATATATATATATATATATATATATATATATATATAGATAGATAGATAGATAGATATAACTTTGTAATTCCCGAGAATATTGATTTGAATAAATAATTCCAGCCCAATTCAAATACTGAACACAACAATACAACAAATTCTGACTAAAGATGTTACAGCACGAAAGACTAATATCTCAGGTAAACAAGATTATAAAACCCTCTATTTGACCAAGGTCACAATTAGCATTTTCTGGAAATAATACGACTTAATGGAATTTTCCATTCTAGAACATTCTGGGTTCTTGACAAGATAAAATCTGTTATAAAATTATAATACAAATTAAAGTGTAAGCAAACGGTCTTTTTGTTTTTGTCTTTTAACACGTGAACATTAGAGTATACAAATGAATATTTATCCAATATTAATGCTTGATTAATGGAAAGAACATGTATTATTTACTCATTATACATTAGTGTCTTTAGCTGATGTGACATCATTAGACAAACTTGCAATGGAACATACAGGATGATTTAAGTGTATTTGAATTCAACGATGTGGTGGTTTGTGAGTTACTGCTGATAATTAATTGTCTGTTTGACTGTACCAATCATTAAATGACCTATATATTCAAACAGTTTAGATAAATCACATCCGGTATATCAAGCAATCTACACACAGCGATTTTTCTTGACACTGAAGTAAAATCAATGGAATTATAGAGCAATTTTCCTTCACGAATAATTAAAATCAAGAGAAATCACTCCCATGGAGTTTGCAACAATCATTGGTCATATATTCTAAACGTTTCTGTCAAAAATTTCAATGCACGATTTGAAATGAAAATTTGTATATAAACAGTTTATAACAAAATTAAATGAGGGAAGTACGGTGCACTGCCATCTAATGAGGAAATTGTTTATAAAAAATATATAATTAAAGAGATCTGATGAATAAGAGTTATTTTCCGTAGGTTATCGGAAATAGGACTATCAACCAATATTATCAAGCATTGATAGTATCAATGTCCATGTGTGTGTTTGCTTTTTTTTTCTCTTCTTGGTACGTTTTTGAGAGCTTTGCTGTGAAGATATGTAATATTGGGGTGTTCTAGGGGTGTTTAGTCAGACCGGTGTCTTTGAATACAATTTATCAACATATTTGTATACATATACAATATATATATATATATATATATATATATATATATATATATATATATATATATATATATATATATATATATAACGAATAATCGCAGTATACTCCAGCGATTATTTTCCTACGAATCTTTACGATATTATGACAGCTGGAAATTTCCTCGCGCCCGTCGTTCACTGAAGCAAGATCGTTTTATACTTAAATATGTAAATCGCAAATCAAGAATCATACCCGTTACTAAATAATTAACGGCGTCATTCAGTGGATTCTTTTTCTTTGAAGACATGTCTATATTTCCTTAATTTGGACCACTACCGCCAAACGTTCGAACAAATCTCGCGACCTCCCGCGAGAACAGTTTTGCCCTTCCTCTCCGGTTTCACTTCGGCTCTTTTCCTCATTGTCAGCGAAATAAAGGGAGGTAACAATCGCTGTATCTAATGTCAAACGATTTAATAACGAGGAAGGCGAGTTGAACGCTAAATTAATATTGTTCTGGTTGCCGTCTGTCAGTATTATTTGGAAGTTACCAAAACGAATTTGGAATTCGGCAAAGCTGAATCAAAATCACCGAAAAGAATTCGTAGAATACTAACAAGTAGTCATATTCAGCCATAATGAAAGGAGTTCAATGAATGTTGCGTATATCACTATAACAGCACACACACACACACACACACACACACACACACATATATATATATATATATATATATATATATATATATATATATATATATATATATATATATATATATATATCACCATCCATGTCGGCCAATTCTGCGCGTTGGGTAATTCTGCGCAACGATACGTCATTTCTGTAAACATTGGATCCCGTGTTATTTTGGGTCAAAAATCCAATTTGTATCGAGAAAGAACGATCGTACTTGAATTAAGAAAAATGATATTCATAAAGTGTACAAAAATATGCCACATTTCAACTCCAAATGCATATGAAAATGTGATTTCTAAATGTCAACAAGAAGACCCACTCCATGACCTTCTTAAACCTGTAACCCAGAAAATCCTATTTACTATGTATCTTTTAGAATCAAAGAAATAAATACATTATATGAAAGATGGAAATGTATATCTTAAAAAAAATTCTGCATCTTAATCCAAGTTTGCAGGTTTGCAAGAAGTTGTCCCACACATACAAAATCGCTTGATACCGAACGTGTCAACTTGATGCTAGAACAGGTTTCTCAAGAAATTCCCCAGCATATAGTCTGTTTCTAAATTCTTTAGTAATATTTCCCCATAAACAAGATGTTGTAAACACATTACATCCTATTCATTGTTGTTTCTCTTCCACATAATAGCTTATTTTTTATAAAATGTTGAAGTTTACTAATTTTTTTACAAGATTGGTTTAGTTTGCCTAATATCTCTTGTCATTTATTGGCATTGTTACGTTGAATTTTGTAAAACTAGCTATAAACCCAACCTAATAACTTGACTAAACTGCTGACAGAAACAGTCCAAAATAAAGTATTTCATTTCTATAGCCCAATGGATGAACATTACATCTTTTCAAAGCCATGCGCAGAAATAGGCTGACATATCACGAGTCATGAAAACATGGAGGTGGTATCCTGTGTGTTCAAAATTAATATTATTTTGAACAGAATATTCTGATGACAATTGCCTCTTTTCAAATGGTAAGCATTGCAGTATTTTATTTTGTCAGTCGGTTGAATTGGTAAGCGTTTTGCTTCAATATTGGAGATGGAAATCTTATGTGCGCAGAAATGCCCGACAGCATTGTGTGTATGTATGTATAGAGAGAGAGAGAGAGAGAGAAAGAGAGAGAGAGAGAGTTGGTCTTGAAATGCCTAATGTGAGCTTTTTATTAAAATTACTATTTTTTTTATGTGTACTATATAACAGTAAAAATTGAAATGCTCATATTTAGTTGACCAGACAGTCAGGAATAGGAATGGTGTTGTCATCTTTTAGACAGTTTTGATGTTATGACAGTACAGATGCTACAGACTACTACACATAATACACTGTTTTTGCAAGTCTTTAAAAAATCCTGCAACGTTGATTATTGAAGAAAAATGGAATAGATATGACCGTTTGCAGGAGACGGCTTAATGCAGATTTTCCCATTTGCCAACAGGACCAGATCACATGGAAATAAGCTGGCCTTCCCAATAACATGTAATATCAAAACTGACACTGTAGGCTTGTGGCTTTCAGTATTAGCCAGTTCTCAAAACCCACTGACCATGGGAAATTTGGATAATATGTGCATAATAAACCTTAGCATATACGGACAGTTAGACAATCCATTATTTTTGTAGCATATTTAAGTGTATATATGTTTGTTCATGACAACACAAGTACACAAGTCAAAAAATTTCTTTATCTGATGACTATACTATTTTGATATTCATTAATTGATTAATGCAAGTATTGATTGATTTCATTTCTCTTACAATTTTTCTATACTTTAATCAAAAATCGTTATATAATGTTGTTGTGAATTTCAAGATAAGAAACATCCAAACTTTAAAAGTACTTGTGTCGTGGTACATTCACTGTTGGTAAGAGCACATAAAAAGAATATGATCACTTACTCAAAAATATTCTTTTCCAGTACTGGTGATAAAGAAAGGCTACTTAATAGACATTTACTTTAAATCTATACTTTCTTAATAAATATTACTCGTGTTTGAATGGGGGTAGGTGTGGGAGAAATACGTGATTTCATCTTTCTTGCTTTGGAAGATTTTCAAACTCATTGGTTTGGTATGGAAAAATGATATTTGAATTCATTTGAGGTTTGTTTTATTTTTTTTATTTCCAGTTAAAGTAAAGTCTTTGCAATGGTAAAGAAAGGTTCAGAATTAGATCCATGTCAGAAAGAAGCTTGTGTAATCCAGAAATGTCGTTAAGGTATTCAGATAATAATGTTCTTATTGTTTGGAGCAATTCAAAACTGTCATAATAAGACTAACAGGGAAAACACTTTGCTGAATGACATCAATATAGATTTCTAATTTCTATTAACATTTCCATGGTTGATGTGCCCTAATTACAAATATATAATCCAACCTTCTCAAGATATTAACAAATGATTTCTTTTATTCAGTTTTGTAACATTATTGTTTTTATCATGGTGATTCTACTCCCTATTTTGTATTCCCTTCCCCCCCCCAACTTGTAATAAAATTGAATTATTTTTAAAATGTTAATGCAGGAATTCATCAGTAGTTGGAAAGTTGGTATTTATGTCAAATTTATATGATTTTCTTGCTTTCTGGATATGTCATACAATTTAACACTTGAGTCACAGGTTCTGATTCTTCATTAACTGGCATCTGCTTGAGGACACATCTTCACATGTATTTATTAACCCGTTTCTTTGTTGTCCATCCAAAATTTTGGCTCTGTGCATCAGTTTTCTGTAACCACATCTCCCTCTGAGCTGATAGGTGCATGGTAATTGGTAAATATCATGATAACAATATAAAAGAGGTATACTCAGGTGCCATAATTGTTTCACCTGTCAAGATGGTAGAACAATAATATGTTCCTAATGCATCTCTGAAAGTGTTAAAGAAAAACACAAACCCCATCTTGCTTCCCTTGCTGAAATGTGTTGCACTTTGTCACATACTGACATAGTGACTATTTTTAGTTTCCAAAAGTCAGATTGTCATTTGCAGTATGTTAGCAGTTGTATATTTTAGCATGGCAGTTGTATATTTCAATATGGCAGGTCATGGAAAGTAACTGTATCTGTGATTCAGGGGGTACATAAATCTGTATAGTTACACAGCTACTAGGAATTCATCCCTCTACAATTGGAATATTTTTAAAATGATTTCCTTTGACACGTTACCTAGAAGACTAACATCACACTGAAAGAGAGTCAGTTGTCACAAAACAGGATAGAAAGAAACTTTAACAGATTTTAAGAGTGAACTGTAAGAAGTTGTTGCTGCAATAGCCAACTTGTATGATGTATTGGTGCCTCAAAGTATATTTAAGAAAATATTCAGCAACATTGCATTTGCTTGGATTTTTCAAAAGAACTGTGTGTGAAATATTGGGTGCTTGTGAAGTAAATCTACTAGCAAGGGCAGAAAAAGTCAGTACAAGCCCAAATTTTATTGGTACAAATGTTAATCAGCTAACATCATCAATGCATGGTTTATCTTTTGTGTAAATTGGGGAAAATTATATTGTAAACAATACTTTAGTGAAAGAAAATGAAATGAATGCATTTCTGACCTTTTCAAGAACTGTGCTGATAACAGAAGACATCACAAATCAACACCATGACAACAGTGTAATCCCTAGTACAAATTTTCTCTAACCCTAATACACCATTTTAGATATTTTGATATCAGTGTTGGGGTGTGGGGGCCCCATAGTGGCTGAATGGTCTAAAGTGCTCACCATTACAGATCACCGTTACAGATCACTGCCATCTCACCTGTCTGTGTGGGTTCGAGTCTCAGATTTGGCCAATGTGGGTATGTGAGAAACCTTGCCAGTAGCTTCTCATGGGTCGGTGGTTCTTTCTGGGGTTTTCCTTGGTTCTTCCTCCACCATTTATACTGGCCACCATGTATAGCCTGTCTTGTGCTGAAAAATGGGGTCTAAGCCAATTGCCTGTCTAAAAGTCGGAATTGCATTGAGTAGTTGCTAACTAGTGGATCTAGCAAACTTAAATGACCTTAGGTTGAGCCATATCTGTGTGAAATTGGTAGGAAGATGGTTTATTTTCTCAAAAATTGTGATTATAATATTGATTACGTCTTTAATCTGCTGACAAAAACTACAGCATTGAAGACATTTGACTTGGTGCTCACCAATTGCATGGCAAGACACATGACTAAAGGAACCTCACAACCGACAGTGTTCAAGCTAGACTTGAATTTTAAGGAGAAGTGAGTTCTTTTTTTGGACAGGAGTAGGTAGAAGTGGGAGCTGAACAGGGAGTGGGAACAAAGCAAGAAACACATTATATATAGTGTTTACATGCACTGTATAAAGTGTTTAGTTTTAGTGCATTGGCTTGTGTGAAAGCCTTCAACTTCAACATGCCTCGTAAGATCACACGACGAATGGTCCTAAAAAAACAGGTGGTGGCAAAATCCAAACTATGCCTGCCTGTCAGCAAGCAAATGTGTGATTAATTTGTTTTAATAGCAGCAATTACTTATCCTGCCACTATTGCGTAGCTAACCTATTTTCATGTTAAAAACTAACTGTCTGATGTGAATACATCCTCCCACAGAGTGGAGAAAAAGTCAGAATGACCTTTTGCACTCCACTTTCTTATTTTGCACAGCACTCTATATGTCACGTGGTTATATGCAGTAGGTAGATATCATGTCATTCTTTTCACAGATGCCATACTGTGAAGGCATCTACTAAAACTCTCGCCAGAGAAATTGCAACTGTAGCAACTTAACACAAACGGCAGTCTTCTTCTGCAGTTTTTAATTAGTCTCAGTGTTGCAACTGTCTGTCCCATTTTCTAGAAAACCCTATTGTAGACTTTTCCCCTTAACCTTTACCTCATGTAAGCACCTTTGAACGCCTCTACTCCATTCTCATGGAAGCACCTTTGGATGAATCTACCCGATTCACATGGAAGTGCCTTTGGATGCCTCTACACTGTTCTCCTGGAAGCATGTTTGGACGCCTGCTGTAAACATCTTTGGGGAAATCCCCTATTAGGTAGTAGTCATTGATGTGAATGACCATTACATCAGATCACATAGTTGGTGTTTAAACTCTAGTCATAATCTACTATTTAAAGTAAATAGGTAGGATTCTCGACTCTCCAAAATGGAGCCCGCAGATTTTGTTCATTACTATATGTACTACACTGCTGTAACAGTTAACCGACAGGCCTGTGTATATGGAGTCAAATAGGTAACAGATGTTATATTTATAGCACACTGCATTGTGTAACTTTAGTACATGTATATCAACTGCCTACAGAGTGATACACTTTATGAGGTAACGGGTTAAAAACTTGGGTGTGCATGTGGTACAACACTGCATATAACCAGGTGAGTTTCGTGTCAGTATCCTACAGTGCTCTTAGTGAATACACAGGGATATACATGGTATGACTCTGCATACAATCGGATGAGTTTTGCAGCAGCATCGTACAGTGTGTCTTAGTGCTTAACAAAAAGCGTACTCGGTATGACACTGCATACAACCGGAAGAATTTCAAGGCAACAAGTGATTTCATTATTTCTTTATCACAGGATAATGTCAGAACAGTCAGGGGGCAGTGTGGACAGCAGTAGGGCCCTTGGGATACTCAGATTGCATAAGTGCTCAAAGTGCACATGGAAAAATCGTTAGCTTCCCTTCCAGATCTCGCATATTGGAACCAGCATCTTAAGTGGTCAGTGAAGCCCCTCCTGAAGAAGGGTCAAGATGTTTGAGAAGCTGATCGACTTCTTCATGTACTAGGGAGATGACAAACATGTCTCATGTCTCTATTAGTGTGCATGCATTAGGTTGCGGATTGCTCCCTCCCATTGGGAGGTAGAGCACTATGATAGTGGATTGCACCCGCCCATTAGGGAGATAGAGCACCACAATAGCAGGTTGTACCCTCCCTTTAAGGAGATAGAGCACCGCAATAGTGGGTTGTGCCCTCCCATTGGGGAGGTTGAGCACCATGATAGAGGGTTGCACCCTCCCATCAGTGGGTTGCTCAAGGAGGTACAGCACTTAAATACATATCGTGCTTCTGGCAGTGTGTTGCCCCCCCCCCCTTTTCTGTTTGGGAGGCAAAACACAACGTCCGTGGTGCACACAGTGATAAATCAGTTGAATATGAGGTCTTCTAGATCAGCCTCATGGTACGGGAACAGGACAAGGACAAATCTTCCCCCTTCCCCCCCCACTTTTAACATCCCACCCTGTGCAGGATTTGCAATCTATATAGAGGACTCAGGCTAGGGATGGGGACCACATCAGTGTACCCCTGTTCCGAGTTATACCTATGAACCCTTATGGGATGTGGGGCCTTCCACCTCAGGGTTCTTGATCCATTATGCAACCGTGGGCTAGTGAACCTTGTCCTCGCAGTTGAAGTAATGCTGTGGCTTGTGTCCCACCATTGCTTCATCACTAGGTGGCTTCCTTTTGGAAGGCTTAAGGTGATGCATTGTTTAGGGTAGACAGATGCATGCTCTTGTCTCCCTTCTGTAACTCATGATGAACCAGGGACTATGGCACAGAGTGCTCCTATGCCCCTTCCATCAAGGGACATGGTGATGCCCATCCACTCTCCAACTCAGAGCATCCTTGATTATGATGATGATGATGATGATGCTGTCTCTCTCCTCACTGCCACCAGCAAGTTCTAGAGAGAAGCTGTGGCAATGACACCTTCTCTCAGGCCCACCCCTGCTCGGATGGATGAGGAAAAGGGCTGGTCCTTTTATGATGATGCATTGGACTCCGCGAAGGTCTTGCTTAACCATAGTAAAGACCTAAGGGCTGCTCTTGTAGAAGCTGAGATCTTTCTTCCCTGGCTTCTCTAGCCTTGCTGGATCACCAACATTGATTTTTCCTCCACTCTTGGTCTATCACAATCGACCAGGAAACGAGATCAGGCAAATCACCCTCAGGGGCCAGCTGCAAATTTTTCAAGCAGGTGCAAGCCCAGTCCAGCCCCAACTCCTGCTAGACCACCTCCCCTTCAGGTCCATGGTGCCTAGGTCACTGCAGATCCGTGAGGAAGCTCTCTGACCCTACTTCCTTTCCTACTGGCAGGAAAGGGGGGGGAGGCAGCCCTAACAAATTAATCCCTCTCCTGCCATGCATCCCCTTCCCACATCCCAGAAGGCGCTTTCACCATCTTCCCCTGGATCATGGGAATGGTAGTGGCCTACCTCTGAATACAGGGAACATTGATTCTCCAGTGCATACCCCTTCCATCAAGGGACATGGCTGGCTGATCAATAGTGTTAAAGTTCAGTCCCTTCATCGGGATCTTTTCTGATCTTGGTCCACCTTAACTCAGTTGGGTCTTACCCAACCTCAAAGTTGGAACTTGTTCCATCACAAGTCTCTGTTTATGTGGGGATGACTTCCTCACAATTTAAACTTGGTCCGGGTTACTCTGGATCGGATAGATTGAATCCTGGCTCTCCTAGAGATGCTAAGAGCAAACTGTTTTGTCTGCTCACCTTTATCTTTCCCTACTCTGAACCTTGAATGCCACATGTGTCCCCTACATTTCTTGCTTCGCAGGTTGGAAGCCTCACAGACATTCTCTATCAACCTCGATTCACCTAGGACAGGTTTTTCACTGCCATTTGCTTGGTGGGATGAATTGAGACAGATTCTTGATGGGGGTTCCCATGTATGCACCTGATCCCCACTACTACCTTTTTCACTGATGTGTCAGATTCCAATTGGGGGGGCTCATTTAGAGCTTAAGGGCATAATTCTCCACAGTTTTTGGACTCTGGCAGAATTGTCCCTCCACATCAACAACCTAAGAATAAAGCAATATTTCTAGCACTGCAAGGATGCATCAACATAATAAGGGGCCAATTTGTCATGGTCTTCTCAGACAGCAAGTCGTCTTAGAGTATCAAAAAATGTCAAGGAGGCACACACGCTCTTTCTCTTTGTAGGTAAGTCTGGAATCTCATCATCTGGGCAGCCTCAGGGAATGTCACAATCCAAGTTCTCCTTTTTCTGGGCAAGATAAACGTATTAGCGGACATTCTATCCAGAACAAACCGAGCCTTCCTCAACTGAATGGTCTCTTCACCACAACCTATTTTAACTCTGGGGAAGACCTCTAGAGGACCAGTTTGTGACCAGGCTCAACAGACTTCCTTTTACCTGTGTGTCCCGGATTGGTGAGCATTGGCAGTCGATACATTAAGCATCCAGTGGGATTGCCAATTCTCATATGCCTTCCCACCCTTCCAGCTGCTACCACAAGTTTTGGAATGAGTCCGAATTTCTCTGCTATCATTCTCATCACCACTTTGTGGCCCTAGCAATCATGGTCCATTGATCTCCTCAGTCTGTTGATCGATCGACCCAGGTCGCTACCTCACAGGAGGGATCTCAGTTTCTACACCAGGGATCCCTCCTCCACAACATCACACACATTCTCCACCTTCTTGCCTGGCTCATCTCTAGCATTCTCTCCACCAGAACAGGTTTTCGGGCCGAGTTGCCAGTTGCATCATTCAGGCCAAGAGAGCTCCTACTTCCAAGGTCTATGATGCCTGGTGGAGAATCTTCTGCATTTGGTGTAGTAGGAACACATTGATCCTCTCTGCCCACCTTAACTTCATTGCTGATTTCCTTTTGTTCCTTTTTAAGACCAAAAGAAGCTCAGTATCCACTCTCAGGGGCTATTGAGCTTCCATCACCTTGACACTCATCTAGTGTTTTGGGTTCCAGAGACCTGTCTCCCGCTTTCTTGCAACCAGATGGAATCTTGTTTCTTATGGTCATTAACCAAGCCCCATGTGAACCACTGAGTGAAGCTACCTTCTGCAAGGCAAAGATGTGAGAGTCATGCATTGTCTATTGACACTGGCTGCCTTTGGTTTCTAGTGGGTTGCACCCTCCCATTAGTTAGGTTGCGCATGGAAAAGGCAAGTTGCACCCTTCCCTTAGGGAGGTAGAACATTATAACAGCGGGTTGAGAGGTGGAGCATTAACAACTATGACTTGCACCCTCTCATTAGGGACATAGAGCACAGCAACACATCTCATATTTGTGTTTCTCTATGGAGCCCATTGTTACAACACAATATGGGGCTCAGAGAGACATCAACCTTCTACAGATGGACCTATCCGTCTATGGTGAATGCAACTCAGTTTCTCTCTTTTTGACCAGTTTGACTAGAGCATTAGCCTACCCACCTAACTGACAAATTCAGCTATGCAATAGTGGCAGGATATGTAATTTGCTGCTATTAAAATGTAGTTTTTTGGCAGGGTAAAACTAATTTTAAATTATGCAATGCTTACCTGCCGCTATTGCTGAATGCCTTCCTCCCACCCCACTCTGATGTCTCAAGTAATTGTCATCAGTGAAAAGGTGACAGATGATATCTGCCTTATGCATTTAACCAAGTGACATATAGAGTGGAGTGCAAAAGGTCATTCTGACTTTTTCTTCACTCTTTGGGAGGATGTATTCACATTGAACAGATGGTTAATTTTTGGCATGAAAATCAGTTAGCTACACAGTAGCGGCAGGTAAAGACGGCATAATTAAATTTAGTTTTACACCCCAAAAAACTATATTTTGAACAAAAATATAAGAGTTTGTATTAATATTTATGAAGCAGAAACGGGTGATTTAATTTTTATTATTTCATGCACCAGCATTTGGTCACACACAACAGCACCACAAAGAGAGTTAGCTTATCTCTTTGGTTGCTTCAGGCATTGTTTTGACATCAACTACAGATGATAAGAATTGCTTCTAGTCTTCCTCACTTGTTACACTGCAACATCAATATGATACTGTGTTTCAATAATTTGATAACCATGGGAAATTGAGCTCTAAATGCAAGTTGTCCATTTTAACAGAATAGGGAGTCAGAATTATATGGCATATATATATATATATATATATATATATATATATATATATATATATACACACACACACACACACCTTTACACCACCTGAATCCATGAAAGAGATAAGCCAACTTTTCTTCTCGGTGTTATGCAGTTATTGTCAATTGATGATCATTCGGACTACAGTTGCATGAAAAAAACAGATCGGCTTCTGACAGACTTTGATGCTGAGACAGCTAACTTTCAACACTTAAAACAGATGTTTGCAATTTGTTGGTATGCAAATACATATAGTTTCATTTTATCTGGTACAAGGACAAATTTTACAAGTAAGAACCAGCATATACCAGTGTAATGGAATCTCGGCAGCCTTGGTCCTGGCAGAGAGTTGAAGTTGATGATGTAATCTTGCTTTTGTTGATGGCAGTATGAACAGTTTCAAGTAATTTGACACACCTGAAAATATAGCCTGTTATTGCAAAGCATTTTCTTGACCAACTATCAGTTCATAGAGATACACAAATGGAAATGGAGGAATAATATTCCACAACTACTGTGGCCTGAACAGAAATTATCAGAACTCATGAAGATCTGAAAGCAGACGCCTTCATGCTTGGGAAAAGGCTTTTTTATGTTTATGAAACTGTATCAGTCATTATGAAAGTGCTGTAGACAAGTACTTCTGTCAATAGGTCATATTGCAAACTAATGAGAATATAGTCAGATTAAAGTAAGCTTTTTCATTATTTATGTTATGTTATTATCAGAGCGAAAATGACATTGTGACATTAAATAATTATCAAAACAACTATGGCACATGGTATAACTTCAGAAGTCCCATTGAGGATTAAAATGTCAGATTTAAAAAAATTGAAAGAACTTTTTTTCCAGATAGGTTTTTGTGAAATATGCACCAAACATCATGTGGACATGTGGTTTTTGAACAATCAATGTTGTTTTAGTATGCACATTGTCATCAGTCTTAGTAAAGATGCATCAAAAGAGTTTGATATCACTCTAGTGATGTGTAGATGCATCAAAAGAGTTTGATATCACTCTAGTGATGTGTAATGTTAGCCAATTACCTGTTGAAAAGTGTAAAGTTTGCTGTCCCAAACCATGGGGGTGGCATTTGGTGGCCTATATTCTTAACCAATGATTCATGGAAATACTTGACTTGCAGAGGTCACTAGCCTAATTATTTATCTTTACGTTAGATAATTATTACACACCACCATACACATATAGTTGCACAAATTTAGGTCCATATCATTGTTGTTTCTGACATCAACACTGTTAGTAAATTGGAGACAATAGTAGTAAGGAAATGAATGTTACAGAATAGTGTAAATGAGTGAGGTTATGCTTATAAATGAGTTAGCATGAAGATAAATAATCAAGCTATCAGTGTTTAATTTACTTTAGTTATTGCTGGTAATTATTTGGAAAAATCATGATTTTTTTCATTTTTTTCAGCATGTAATTACAAGGAATTTGCCTGCAAAGATGTTTTAGAAGCAGTGAGAAAATGTTGTGAAAGCTACCATTCAGATTCGGAGTGTTGTTCTGGTATCCATTCCAAAAGTTATTCCCAGTCAGGATAGTGGTTTTGACTACTTTAATGCAGTACTATGTACAAAATGAGATTATTTTTTGGGGAAGCCTTTGACTAGGTCCCAACTTGCCACTGGAGACTTAGTGAACAGTCCTATTTTTGTGTTTACCTCAGATGACTTTATGTAAGACTTGTGTATAAGGTATGAGATACTTGGCCAGAAGATTTTCAAAATCTTTATACTCCAAGAAAGATAGTGAGACTAGTATATTACTTCATGTCCATGGTTAATTTTTATTTTACATTTGATATTTGAAGTCAGACTAATGGTTGATAATGCATGAAGACTTACTATGCAGTAGGTTTTCCTAATTTAAAAAATTTGGACAATCAGTGTTAATGGACATGTGATGTCATTTGCTGAGTGTGTTTGCAGTGTAGCAAAAATCTGTGGCACAAGTATACCAAGAGTCATCATGAGTGAAATTGCTGGGAGTGACTTTCAAGCTGAGGAATTGGACTCAATTGTTAATGTCATAGGATTAAACCCTAATGATCCATTGAATGGCTTTGGAGAAATGTGGTATCAGGTTTTTCTCTGGGTTCTCTTCTCCTCTATGGTTGTACATACTGTTGCGGCAGTGATTGCTCTATGTAGACTCCGAAAGCACAGCATTGGGCGCTGGATTCCACTCGGGATTTTCATCATGGGAGTTTTATCTCCACTAACAGGAGGTGTGGTAACTAGTGCAGCTATAGCTGGCTGTTACAGGGCCTCAGACTTTGAAATGGCACCATTCTATGCCCTGTTATGGGGCCTTGGGCAAACTGTTGTATGTGTAAGTGTCTCATTCACAAGATTACTTGCGACTTTGTGATGATTCAAGGAAGTCAACTAGGTGCTTCTATGAATTTGTTAATTTTCGGCCATGATGATAATTTTATTTCACTGTTTTTATGGTGCAAAAAATTACTGATGTTAGCTCTGTTAGCCAGAGACCAGAAGAGTTTATGTGATGGCCTGTTGTCCATCATCTTTCTGTTAGCAAAGTTTTTTGCCACTCCACCTAAACTACTTCGAAGATTGTCATGAAACTTTACACATTCATCCTAGGTCTAGTTGGTCCTAAATGAATATGGTCCAGCTCTGACATCCAGTATGACAGCCACAGTAGCCATTTTGAAAATCTTTTTATAGGTGATCTTTCTGTACAGATGATTATATCAACAATGGGTTATTACTAAAAGACCTGTTTTGGTTACTAGTAGGTATTATATGAAAATAGTGTCAATCTAGCAGCCAGTACTGCTGCCATATCAGTCATCATCTTCTTATTGCTACTTCTCCTAGATAGATGGTCATATTGAATAGGTTTTACTCCAAAATACTTATGACGATGTCTGATTGACCTTAGATGAAAATATGCCAGTCTGACATTCAGTATTGCCACATTGGCAGCCATCTTGAAAATCTTATCACTACTCCTCCTAAACAGAGTCATATTGACATAGGGTTTCATCAGAAAACTTTTTGTGGTGACTGGTTGGTTCTGAATAAAAATGGTGATGATACTGCATCCAATATGGCAGCTATGATGGCCATCCTGAAAATCCTTTTGAATGGATGGTCACCTCAGCAGACTTATTATGTCCTGAATGAATGCAGTGCCATTCTTAAATCAGTATAACCACTGCTAAGGTCATATTTAAAATTCTGCACAAGATTATGAGCAGTGGTTTAAACACTCAGCAGTTAAAAAAAAATGAAGTGGTCTTATCATGGATTCCAGAAATATAATTTCAGCCAGTAAAGTGCAAGCCCCTTCAAGAGACTTTTGTCTTAATTATAGCAGAAAAACTACCACTGTTCACACTAAAGACATTTGCAATCGCCGTAACTCTCTTCCAATTTATTGATGTAGTTCAAGGTAATTAGCATAGCTCATCAACTGCTGTGAATTTGTTTATTTTTCTGGGTATTTGTTTTTGTGGCTTTGCAAAATTTACAGCATTCTTGTTGATATTTAATATAACAGTTAATTTTCCCATAGAAGGATCATTTCTTGTTGCATCTTTAAATTCACAGTTTATAGTAAAAATGACAGTCTTGAAAATTGGTACCAATAAAAAAATAGTGAATTGAGAGTACTTGAGATGCATTCAAGTCTCATATACAGTGAAAACACTTTGGAACCGTTAAATTACAATTAGAAAGTACTGTAGTAGGCATATCTGTGAGAAAAACCCTGAAAATATCTCAAGGGCATGTGAGGTTAAAATAATACTTGATGTGTGCTGACACAGATTAGGGCTGACAATAGGCTAATCTTAAGTCTTTGCACCATTAAAAGGAACCAATAATAATAATTATTAATCAGATGCTTGCAGGTAAGCCATTTAATAAAGATTATGCTTATCTGCTTATTATTTAAGTGTGACTGATGCTATTCATTTGTATACATGATCAATATACTTTTTTTAAATTAAAGATAAGGGCTTTGTTAACCAGGCTTGTGGCTTTATGTTTGATGCTTTGCCAATGGAGACTGACCAAATAGTTTTTTAAAAGTCAGATTCACTCATATGATTTTCAGTGGAGAAAAATCATTACACATACGTATTTAAGTAGCCATAACTGTCTTTTATCTTCACTCAGAATGTCCACATGACCAGCTAAGCATCACAGGATTGAACTGTCCTTACAGGATAAAATTTGCAAGTAAAAACATTATGGATTATCACTCATACTTCTAATGGACTTGTAATAAAGCTACAAAAACCTCTTATTCCTCAAATGTTTCTTGCGATTAGGACTGTATTTCAGTGGGGAACAACTGTATTCCTGTGACAGAATGTAATTTTCAGAAGTAATGTATATGTTATCCTGAGTTAGCTTATTTTCTGAAGGAACATATGTTGTTCTTTTTTCTGGTGATTGATGAATAAATATTATTTCTGGAAAAAAGACAGCTTTCTTCATTTTGTGCACTCTTACACACACAGATTCTTGATATTATCTCTTAAGTACATTCTTTCATCAAAAAGCACTCAGAAAAAGACATTTTTCACATCTGTAAAACCCTTAGGAAACTGAAAATCTTTCAAAACCAAACTATTCAGGGTGTCCCAAGGGTCTTCAGTTTTGAGTATATATATATAGATAGATATATATATATATATATATATATATATATATATATATATATATATATATATATATCAGGCATGATTAGAACCATAACAGATGTTATTACTGTACAACTGATGACAAATATGTTATTATTACATAGATAAAAAATATGAATTTTTTTGTGATAGCTGTATATCTTGATTGTTATGTAAAATTATTTTGAATGGAATGCATGTAGTATTTTCACAAAAACTTTAAATAAAAAAAATATATACAGTAGTTATTGCTATTATTCCTTTTTAAATTAGTTGCATTTCAACCTTGAAAACTGGCCCTCCTGTACAGACCTGTTTTGAGAAACCACATTTTGTTGGCAGAAGAGATGATATCTCAAGACAGATTTTAACTGTTTGGTGATAATGTCAGGCATTGTGTATTTGTAGCATTGCAACTTTGCCAAGACATTCCATAATAACAATATTGGAGGTAGCTGATAAAGATTTTAAAGTTACAGGTGAATTTTTGGGGTGCTTTGCCATGGGGCATCAAAAACTAGCTGATTACTCGGGCAGATTTAGGTGATTAAATTACCTGACTCTTGATGCCTAGGGAATTGTAAGCCTTGTCTTTCTGCTGCCAATAAACTGTGCTGTATTAAAAATTAATAAATGGGGCAACAACATACCTCTTTCATTTGGATGATTTTTGACTCAACTGCTAAACATAAGAGTCATAGGTATTACTTCTCTGACAACTTTTTGCATAAGGCTCGGCTAGCTCTCTGGTGCAGTTGTACATACAGTCATGAAACCTGATGGGCGCATTTGTCATGGAGAATTTTGCCTTTTATGCGCAAAAAGGTTACAGTGACCTACTTTTCAAGCTTCAGTAACTATGTGGTAATGTGCCTCAGAGGTGCAGGCAAGACTATTTTGCAGAAATATACATCTTGTGATATTTTCATGCCCCATCTATATCAGTTGAGGGGCATAAAATTCAGAGAAATTGAAATTGTGCCCCTCCATAGATATAGCTATAATTAGCTTTGTAACTATTTCTGTGCTTATGCTTGGCTGAGCTTGTGAACAATCTTATTCTGGAGGTCTTACTCGGATCACATTTTTATCAAAAATTTAATATATAAGCATGTATTACAGTGGGACCCTGCTATAGCATGGTGGTTGGGGTCCATAGAATCCAACTGTGTTATAGACTAAACCATCTTATAGCCAACAAAGTCATTTAGCTGAAGAAAATTATGCATGTACTAAAAAAGAGATGGCTGGGGAGATAAAATTGGGTACAAAAAATACATGCTTTTTATTAAATCAAACAGAATTAGTCTGAAATAACTTGTATATTAACAACTTATATTTGTGAAGTGCAGTTGATAATGCGTTAAGTACCGTACATGTGTGTGAAAACTCCATGTATTCAGTTATATTTAATGTTATAAAATTCATGTATCAGTCACATCTCTGTATCCCATTGTTGGCAAGTGTCACTAAACAATTCACTACAGTATTGTCATCAGTAG
Source organism: Megalonaias nervosa (assembly GCA_016617855.1). Taxonomy (NCBI): domain Eukaryota; kingdom Metazoa; phylum Mollusca; class Bivalvia; order Unionida; family Unionidae; genus Megalonaias; species Megalonaias nervosa. The sequence continues at coordinate 92,963 of JAECUM010001580.1, read as the reverse complement.
CAAGTGGCTATAGTTTATATGTACATGTATATGTACTTAAATCGCTTTTATTTTGGTCAGCTATCATCTTGCCGAGGCTACCCAGGGGATAAAGCTATTCATAGGGAAATGAAACATGAACAGATTTAAAATTAACTTGATCGCCAAATATCTATGGTTTTAAAAGTTTGGAAATTTAATTTGCGTTTGTGCCGCAGTTGGTAGCAATCGTAAGCATAAACATTTTTCCTGCAAAAAGGAAACTTTCACAGCACAGAAAATGTCTTCCAGTCACTTTGGAAAATGCAACAATCCATCAGATTCCATTGCATTTATTTAAGTTTGGTGCTAACGTGTTTTGATGAAAGGTGCTTTGTTTTTAATGAAAACTGTACTAGGCTTGCATTGATGAAGGGTGAATGTGTTATTGGAATCACAGGTAGAACAACTTTGGAGGACCAAACAAATGCCCATTTGTTATTCTGGTGGCAACAGCAAATAACTGTAGAACATTTATTGAGACTGAATTTTTTATTCATTTGCTTAGTATTTATACAGAATGATTGGTGCTTCAAAGGTAATAATTTTTCTTTGAAGTTTCAGCAAAAATATTTTTTCTGGGTACATTAGAAGCAAAAAAAACCCCATCATTTGTAGTTGTTCCAGTTCATGCTTTCAAAGGTTGGTTGATTGAAGCATGACTTTTATCACAGCATTTGGTACTCTGACCAGATGTTAGCATAAGTGGATTATAATATAACAATGTACTTGCAGGATGGTTTGTCAATATGAACAAAGGATTTATTTATGCAACAGTAAATAGATTCCAGTGTATTTTATGTCCATGTTTGTGGCTTCCTTTTATGATGCATCTGAATTTCTCCAATCCAAATCCAAGATTATATACACAAACTTAAATATCCAACAATGTTGTTGCAAAAAAAAAATTGGCAGATGGTATATTTTGTTGCCAATAAGGAAAATAAAATCACAATTTGCAACATTGGCGAAGCCCAGCACGATCCCTGAATAAACTGTCTACACCTTATTTTTCATACTTTTAATAAGAAAAAATATTTTTCATGTACAAGAAAAATACATGCATATGAAATTTCAGGTACTGCAACACAGTTGTCATATTAGAATTCATACACGTTCTCTCCCACAAATTGATTGTAAACTTTTTACACGCTATTTTTTCATACCTTAAAGTAGAAACAAATATTGTTTCAATTACAAGAAAAATACATGCATGTAAAATTTTGAGAGCTGCACCTCGACCAAATTTGTGTTATAACAGAGCGTGTTATAGCAGGGTCGCACTGTATCAAGATCTCAGATGTGTTTGATTATGAGTGATATCAGTGCATATCAACATGGACCCAGGATGATCAAATGAGAGGAACTGAACCTATAACCTTCTGTTTGTGAATTAAATATCTTAACCACTGAGACAATGCAGCTTCTTTGTGTGGGATCTCGTTGGTTATGACTTCAGGGTTGCAGGTGGTTAAGTGCAGACCTATTAGGTCATGCTGACTGAACATTAACTATCCTTATAACTGTATGTACTTTAAAAGACTCTCTATGATGAGTTTCTAAATTTACAAACCCTGCTCTAGTTACCATGAGTTAGGGAAGAATGGTGGTTATATAGATGATTTGTCCTTTCTATATCAAGAAAATCCTCTTATATATATATATATATATATATATATATATATATATATATATATATATATATGGTCTAGGAGACAAGATAAATGACACCAACATTAATTGACAATGTAGCAATTATATGCTCCAAGCTTTTCTTTCCCCACTACTGTTTGTATATGCGTGTGAATTCACACTCTAAAATGAATCAACTACCAAGGTGAGCAATATCAGGGCCACTTAGCTTCTTTTCCATTTTTCTGCTTTCTTGTAGCTGATACATGATTTAACTGCAGCAGTTATCCTGCCACTGTTGCATAGCTAACCTATTTTCACGCTGAAAACTCAGTTTTATGTAAATACATCTTCCCATAGAGCATATTTCAAATTATTTTAGTTTTATGTGGAACAGATTGCTACTTCCACTTTTTCCAATTTCAGTTGAATGTAAAATATCTTTTCCTGAAACATATAATGCAGTATGATCAACTCCTTTTTATCCAGTGAAGTCCAAAATTATTTGAAAAACACTACTGTTGGATAAACAGATTTGACCTTAAGACAGTTTATTGTTTGACACTTTGTTTACCTATTGCTAATGAGCCATCATTAGGTGAGAGTTAATCATAACACTCTTTGACCATTGTGTTGGGTGAATCTGTCTGCTATTCGTTATCAAGACTTTGAGGCACATAAAAGCAACTCACATGACATCAGATTGTTGGAATAATAAGGCCAAAGATAAATAATTTGATGGTATAGATATTTATGGTATTTTCATGTCCAGATGAAGCTGTCAGGGTCAAAACACAAAACTATCAGTTAAACAAAGGTTTAGGTAAGAAACTTCAGTAACAAATATCGTTTTAAGCAAAAGAATGCCACCATTTAAACATGAAATGTTGCCTAATAGAGAAATATGTTTTAGCTAGCCTGCAGGAAGGTGTATGAGAGGTTGCATATTATTAATATTGCAGTGATTGTGAATATTATTATCATTTTCTTCCATGTTGTCAACAAATGCTAACCTTTCCTGTTTAGGTGAGTCATGACAACTTGTACAATTATGAAACTTAATATTTGCAGCTCCGTCACAATACCAAAAGTAGGTTACTGTGACTACAGTTCATGCTTCAGTGACCATGTGTCTTTAAACTGTTTCTTCTATGATAATGAAACTTTATGTATATCCTGAAGCATATGATATCAACACACCAAAAAGTCATTGTGACCTACTTCTAAGGGTTTTATTGACTATATCAACCATGAATTTTAAGGGCAGTTTCTTGCATACTGTTGCTCTTGTACAGGCATGACACTAAATTAATGCATGCTTCTTGAGGAGTACCACAACATGTACCAATTCTAAAATCTAGGTCACTTTTTAGGCTTTATTATCCCCTGACCAAGGATGTGGGAAGACATAGTGATATCGATGTCCATTTGATTGTCCACCCATCCATATTGCAAGGTGGTTACTGCAACATAACTTTTGTTTGCAGGAGTCTTTTTCCTTAAACCTTATTTGTGGCACATCTTTTGATAGAGGCACCAAAAAAGTTACTAAAGCTAAACATGTTATTTTCCTTTCAGTATGACAAATTCAGCTTCCTTGGTTTAATTATAATAAAATTTCACCCATCGATTACACTTAGGCTGGAATAGCTATCAATAAATTCCAAGTCAGAGGTGAAAAGTCAAGTTTACTAAAGCTGACATTATTAATTTCTGCATTCTGTTCAGTAAGTGAAGTTCCTGGAATTCAGTTTTCATCAAACTTCATATGTAGTAGTCACTTGTTTGGAGGCACTTCCGTATTGATTCTCAAACCCAGTTGTAAAGGTCATGGTCACATATCTAAAATTGCAGTTTCGGTTCCACAGGGCAATTCTATTTTTGTAAGTTTCCTGCATCCCATTTTTATCAACTTCGTTGTTGCAGTATATTTGAAGAGCCGCTCTATGTTGAGTCTCTGATTGATATATCAAAGGTCAATGTCATTGGCATGAAATTGCAAAATGATGTTCATTTTACGTTTGTAATAGTACTGTCAGGTGGGGGTGGGGTGGGTTCAGTCATTTGTTTGAATGCTATTTTTCTCAACTATATCTGTTTAGGACAATACTGATATATATTCTTAAAATTTAATATTTACAGGCATCCAGAAGAGACCCATTTCCTACCATAAAAAGGTCATTTTCTTAAGTACACATGACTTTGCTTGTCTTCATTGTCATGAGCTAACATTGCTCATCATAACAAATATCAAGATCAGCAAGCAAGTTTTACCGTCTCTAAAAGCTGCTTTTTTGTGTGAAAAATAAGTCACTTAACCTTAAAAAAATGAAATCATTTAAAATAAGAGCTGCTTAGCAATAAAAGATTCAAGTTAACAGTTATTGCAGCTAAAAAAAATTAAATTGGCTTTGTGATCTGTGCATTAGTTTTTCCGCCAGTTGATACTCTTATTTGTTGCAGATCACAATAAATCTGTTTTGTGAATCCTTACTTCATCAGTTCAATAGTATACACCTCAGTGGCAACTTGCCATTGTTAAAAATAATATGGAGCTATAGCATTCTAAAATAAAGAACAATTTTGGCTTTCATCTTGTAAACTAGAAGCTGTTTGTGACTTAAGTTTTCAAACAGTGTGATTTGAGTAATTTTGTCCAGCTAAAATTAATACTACAGAATTATAATAAACTGGTGTGTATTAGGGCAGATAAAGTCTAACTGATAAGGAACACGAGTATTTAATTTTGATTTTCTGTCTTTCTTCACCAATTTGTTCTGTATAATACTTCATTGATCAACTTGAAAATATGTAAGAAATGAAGTTTAGAATGTAGAAATAAGTGGACTGCATTAATTTTCAGGAAGAGCTGAACATGGGAAATGGGTTGCAAAACAAAAAACTAATGTGTGTGTTTGTGTCTGTGTGTGCTGAATACTCTTATTTTAACTGTCCTCTATTTCTGATCATGAATATTTGCATTTAACACTGTTTACAAAAAAACCCCAAACAGTTTATTTTCAAGTTAGAAAATTCTGTTATGTATGTATATCATAAATATATATTGTAACAATATGAATGTATTATTATTCATATGCAGTGTATTCATACTTGAAAGTGTGTGTATGTATGGAGAGTAGATACAGTATTGATGTTTGGTTGGAAGATGGAGGTATGAACATAAATAAAAGAACCTTTCATTACAGTTATAATATCATTACACTTCAATTCCATGAATCAATAATCCACCAAAGGTTTATAACTCACACAGATCTTAAATGTGCTAAAATACATGCTAGCTATTACAAACATAATTTTGCATTTTATACATCATTCTCACCTTTTTATCTTTCCACTTTTCCAAGTGATGTTTGTTTCACCAAGTTTTGTGTGTATTTTGTTTTGATTCTATTCTGAGTAGAAAAGTCACATTTACAATGAACATTTAACTTAAAGTGACCACCATAATTGCAGACAGGTAAAATGAACATTTAACTTAAAGTGACCACCATAATTGCAAATAGGTAAAATGAACATTTAACTTAAAGTGACCAACATAATTGCAAATACCGGTAGGTAAAATGAACATTTAACTTAAAGTGACCAATGTAATTGCAAATAGGTAAAATGAACATTTAACTTCAAACAACAACCACAACTACAAATACTTAACTGCTACTTAAAGAAGCAATTTTTTTCTCCAAAACTCCTGACACCAGAATATTAAAAAGTGAAAAACATTTTCAAACTAGTTTGAAATAACCCCTGTGAATGTACATGACAGCACATGCAAGAGTGTCTTCACACCACAGTATTCATCTGTGCAAACCACATTGGTGTCAGATGTTATGGGTGGGTAACCTCAACTTTACAGCTACATGTTTAGCAGGTTAATCATAACTAAATGGGAATCTTTTGGACTTTTTTATGTTGGATGAAGGTTTGAAAACTAACAAAAAATTAATTGCTTGTTCTAGTGGCAGTTAATTAACTATTTATACCTATTTGTAATTACAATAGTGTAATCTAGGTAATTCTAATAATTAGCTCATGTGAAGTCATATGGATGGAATACATGGTGTAATGAGCAAGAAGAGCACCTAAACCTAGTGATATGACGTTATCTATAAGTGTGTCCATGTATTTCCTGTTGAAGATGCTTCTACTTTCCATACTGAGCACTGTTTTTAATGGTCAATCAGCCATTAAAACATGCCTGCAAATGTGTATGGTTTTGTTTTGTTAGTGTAAATGTTATCAAAATATGTGAAAGATGCAACAACTATTCAGCTGGGTTGAAGAAGAATCTTATAATTTGTAAAGTACTGTCACTAAGTGAGGATCTAAAATATCACAGGGTAAAGTAATTTTTACTATCCTTATAGGCCCACTTTGCCTAACAATATGACCTCCAGTCAATTGGTCAGTATTTCTCCTTACTGAAAAGTCTGCTCTGGCAAGAATATTGCTGAAATTGTTAATTGAAAGCCCATTATTTACACCAGGAATTTTGTTGTACAAGCTCTTCATTAGTAACAAATGCTTGCCAGCAGGAGAGCAGGCTGGTCTGTCCATAATTACCTAGGTACATTTATTACTCTCTGTGTGTGTTGATTTTGATAGATGCAATTTGTATAGGAATTACTCTTGAGTAACATACATTAATGAACATAATTTAACTTTTAATTAAAAATTTTTTTCATTCACTCCATATTTTTATATTCTATATTATTTATTTCCAATAAATCTCCTTAACTGTATTTTAGTGAACATTTTAATGAGAACTATTGCCAGTTCTAATGAATATTATATTAAAATTGAAAAAATGAAGTCAAAGCAGTACTGGAAATTTTTGGTTTTACATTAAATTTCATGTTGGTTTAATGTGATAGTCTAGTATGAATATGTATTTTTCTTTTCTTGAATGTATACTCCAGAGTTTATTTTATTATTATAAACTGCACTATATCTTGAATAAGGAGGTTAATTACGCCAGTCTTATACTAAAGGATTTTCGAACAAGACTGCAATAGTTGTAGAACATAACATAAAAGTAGGGGTTTTAATGATAATGAGATCATATTATAATTTGATTTCATGGACAAGAACTAAATTTAAGTGAGATAATTTGAGTTGAAATTCCCATAGTGTCAAACTATTACACTTAAAATAAACAGTATAAACATTCCAATGAGGACAAGCACAATGATTCCACCATAGTGCATCAAATCAGTAACCGGAACCTTCCTTACAGCCTCTGGTGCCTTGGCCCAGCTGTTTGGTCCCTGCAGTCGCCACTGGTATGCCCCACATGAAGATAGCAGTAGTCTGAAAAGTAAGAGTCACTATCTTAAAGAAAGCTTGGTAGGCTTTATGCTTGTTAAGGTGTTTTTAAATAGCCATTAACAAACAGAGAGAGTAAATTTGCACAATGGATGACTTGTTATGAATGTATATTTTATTTTGAAACTAGACCAAAATAATCATGACTGCATCACCAATCTCACCATCCAATATCATGAACATATGGAATACTTTAATCTTCTTGGTGATGGCTTTACATGTCAGTTAATTGCAAGAATTGGTCATTGGTTTGAAAAAATTAAATATTACCATCTAACATCACAGGCATTTGATCAGTTTGAGCTTTTAGCATCAAGCTTTAACCCTCTGGATAACAAGTACACGTACAATTGCAATGTCTTTTGTGCACTACATACATTTTTATTAAAAATGGTTGGTAGTTAAAATTGCTCACAATGCAGAAAAGCCTGAAATGATCAAAATATCGTGATGAAGGATGGTGAGATCACAAAGAGCCTTGCCTGGTAGCTGAACAATATACATTTTACCAAATAAATACAGTTGTTCCACATAGAATACAATCCTCACCACAAGAAATATCTGAGGAATGAGATACTTTTGTAACTTTACCATAAGTCCATTGGAATTGTGAATGATAATCCACAATGTTTAAATGTTCCATGTAATTCATAATTTTCACAGTTCAAGATCTTGGCTTGAAGAAGGCATGGGGCACTGTCTGTTGTTTCTTATATCGTGAAGTTTTTAAATCTCTTTATAAGATCAAAAACTTCAGGCTCTGTTTTGTTACTGCCCAGTGGCTTAAAACAAACATTTTCATTATCATATTCATTGCTTTCATCATCAGCCTGATTGATTTCATGAAACTGTGACACAAATTCACTTTCCCAGTCATCAGAATTATCCTCAGTACTAGAACATCATTGTCAAAATCATATAGGTCCTCAGGGTCAGTGTCCAGATGTAGTTCATCAGTCAGGGGAGGCAAAGGAATATCGTCCTCCTCCTCCTCATCATTAATGAAACTATCATTGTCTGCATACCTCAAAGCACTTTTTGACTGTACCAGGCATTGTCTCTGCCCAGGTTTTTGAAATCCTGTGGTTAGCACCCAACAGAGTAATTTGCTTACAAAGTTCCCAAACAATGTCTGCACAATTAATTTTAGCTATAAGACAATGCAGCAAATGTTTCTGATATCTAGCCTTGAATGCATGATGCCCTCGGGTCAAGAGGCTGCAAATGCGATGTCTTGTTAGTTGGTAAGAATTACAAGGTCATGTGACTCAGACGTAGATCAGGTCCATGTGATGTAAAATCACTATTTCCATTTAATGTAGCATTATTCAAGAACATAATTATTTGCCTCTCCTGCCTTTTTGTCTGTTTACATTATTTATTCATTTAGCTAATATTTGTAGTCATTAATGAATTCCTGTCAACAACACATGTCACTGGCAAATTCGTAATATTAAGGTCCTTAAAGCAGCAAGATTTCTAAGTTTTGACATTTACAAGTACCGGGTAGTTTCGATTTCTCATCCATAGAATTGCATGCAAACATCACTATTATCCTTTCCTTGGAGAATTGATGGCATTCTAAAACCTCTCCTTTTACTGACAAAGGTTTGTCAGGAAATGCATGGTGAAAGGGCCTCATCTCATCACAATTAAATATGCTGTTAGGAGCATAATCTCAAATTTCTGGTATTCTCTTGACATTCTTTAACTGTCTCTGTATCAACACCAGCACTTTCCCCACTAATTTTAAGTCCCTTTATATTTTCCAACAATTTAACTGTCTGTTAGACCATTTAAAGTAAAAAAATTAATCATTCTTTGCCATACTTACTTGCCCTTTCTTTGATTATAGGACCTAAGAATGGAATTTTTTGGTCCTAGCTTGGCTAAACCATTGCCACACAAGATCATTTTCTCAAATTTGCAGGCATTGAAACAACACTTGTTTGCATGACTGTTCTTTTGTAATTCATCCTTGTAGAGTTCCATTTTCTTTACAATATCTGAAACAGTAGACATTCCTAAGCCAAATGTGTCCCTTAGTTTCTTCAGTGTTTGGTTTTGGCACAGATTCATACTCACTGATTAGACTAATTTTATCCTGTAAGGATAGTTCAATCCTACAATGTATAGCTGCTCATTCTGACATCTTGACATGTGAGTGAAGAAAACTGACCATCATTGCTACTTAAATACATGCATGTAATTATTTTTCTCTACTGAAAATCAGTTGAGTGTATCCAACTTTTAGAATACTGCTTTGTTGGTCTCCTTCGGCAAGGCATGAAAAGCAAGGCCACATGCTTGGTTAATAAAACCCCGATATTTACTTTAACCCATTTTATCCTGTTTACCAATTTCAACTGCAGTGCCTGATTCCTGAGAAGCAATTACACTGTGGTAAAACGGAGCATCATACAGCAGCAGCAGCAGCAGAAATTGTGATGACCTTAACCATGTTTACTAAAAATGTTGTAACATTGTTATTTCTTTTTTAAAGTATACAAAACTATGTATCTCTGAAAAGGTAATAAAATTTGCAACACAGTGATATATGTTTTGTTATCATTTACCAGTGTACATGCTCACAACTGCATTTTGAAATATGACTTGAAAGAAAAAAAAAAACAAATTAAAAAACTTACATGATGTTCAGTGAATCTTTTGTTCATGAAGATGAATGAAATGCTCCAAATAGTATGCGAATAAAATAAAGATAATTCTATTTCTAGTATTTTGGTCCAAATTTGAAGTTTCTAGCACTGTTAGTTCAAACGTTATAATAATTTTACTAAAACTGGACAACAAATCACCTGGAACAATTTGTTTACTTCACATTCTAGAACATGTACTTCAGCGTGCAGTTTCTCATGAAAACTTGTCACAAATTAATCCTAGAAATCTTTCAGTAAGATAAAGGTAATTAATCAGTACAATTTTTGTCAAAATTTTAAAGTCCACATCATCACTATGTCAGTAATAACATCATTACTTCAATGGTGAATAAAAATGTCCACATCACATTGCAAAAACGTACTTCATTTTTAAAACTGCCAATTCTACATCAGTTGTTGTCTAAACATCAGCTTTTAAGCTTTTATACACCTAGTAATGTGTTTTCCCTTGCATTCAGTATGAACAGGGACATTGCATTCCCGGCAACCAAATTTTATCACCCCTCTTCTCTCTCCAGGTTGAGCGGCCAGTGAACATTCATGACAGGTTTTTTTTTGGTCAAACATTTTTTCAATGGTATGTTGCACTGTTACTCTGGTAGGCTCTGGAACAAGTGTTGCAGCCTTTCCAGTTCTAGTGTCACCAACCAGAAATGCAGCTAAGTCCTCCAGATAGCTCTGAAATGTTGGCCACATACTTTTGACTTTCTGTGGATTTGTGTCCCGTTCAATCACATACGCATTGTACGCCGAAGTTTCCATTAGGTAAAAGAAAATTTGATGCCATCATTTTTTTGACCGGTGATGAAGAAGATAGTACCCAACCATCTGGTCACAGAGATCTACTGCCTTCATGTTTTGCTGGTAATCTGATAGCATTTTGGGAACTTCAACCTGTTGCTGAACAGCCATACCAGAACGTCTGTCTACAAAGTCGCGTGATGATGGATCATGAAAATTTTACAAGACACAAACAGCTTTTGTATCTTGCCAAACACAAAATGTAAGTTCATCCTTCTGTGCGACTTTGTATTCATGTTTCTTCAGTTTCAGCTGTTTTGGCAGCAACTCTTTTGGCAACCCCTTCCTGTTGTTATGGACCATTCCACAGGCCATCACCCCTCTAGTATGCAAGTCTCTCAATAAATCTGTGCTTGTGTAAAAGTTGTCAAAATAGACTGTCAGATTTTTTCTGAACATGTGTGAGCAGAGATCCATTACCACTCTGTAAGCAAGCCCCTTTTCTTGCCCATCTTCTTTGCCAGTGTATACCTGGAATCTATACATGTATCCAGTTGAGCTGTCGGCCATATTCCATAGTTTCACCCCCCATTTTGTTGGCTTTGCTGGGAGATACTGTCTAAAAGAGAGTCTTCTTTTGAATTTTATCATGCTTTCATCAATAGCTGCATTTGTTTTGGGTATGAAATTTGATGAAAATCTCTGCTCTAAATAATCCAGGTACCATCTAATTTGCTTTAATTTATCTGGTCTTCCCTCTGGCTGAGGCTCTGCAGCTTGTTTTTCATTGTCATGGAGATGCAAGTATCTCCAAATCAGATCAAATCTGTCATGAGACACGATTTTATTGAAGGATGTGACAAATATATACTTATTTTGTCGCCAATAATTATGTCTTGATGGAAGACAAATTATTCCCATGGCAAAACATAAGCCTATAAAGGCCTTCATTGTGGGAATATCAACTGGTGTCCATCTTGGTGACTTTGGTTGGGGGGGATTTTTTCTACTCCCCTGTTCAGCGTAACGGTTTGTTTCATCAACAAGTTTTTTCCAGATTAAATCATCCCAAAGTAACTCAAAATAATGTTGTGCATCGGCTTCTTCTGGGTGTTAAACAGTTGTCCCTTCTATCAATTTAAATTGTGGCTGTAACCGAGGTGAAAAATCATCCCGGACCCATTCCTCTTGAAAGCCTTCAAAGTCGGCTTCATTCTCCGAATCACTGTCGAAAAGTGCATGAAGCCATGCATCATCTCTTTCATCAACTTGATTCAATTCTAACCCATCATTTAAGTCAATATTATCATCACAATCATCCAAATCGTCAACTTCAATGTCGCTACCCTCGGTATCAACATCCATGTTTACATCTGAGTTGTCGTCCATCACTTATCGATCGATTTTCAAGCCAACAATTTCTTTTCCAACCACTTTTTTTAAAATTTCACTGTGCATGCGTGCTTTAACCATTTCCTGTGTTGGTGAAGAAGTACACAAATATTTGTGATGTATAACACGTTTTTCTAGAGACACTACACACATACGTAGTAGAGTACGACCATAGTCATATTCAGGATAAAATGGGATACTACGACAACAGGCGTATTCAGGATAGAATGAGGTATTATGCCTGTAGTCGTATTCAGGATAAAATGGGTTAAAAAGCAAGAAAATAATGTTCTATTACTTATGTATACAAATGAATAGCATCAATTACAGTTAGATGATCAACAGATAAACGGTCATTCTTAAATGGCTTACCTATAAGTATTTAGTTATTAACAAATGTAATTAGCCTTAAAAGTTGACTCTTTTGTATGATGCAAAGATTTCATATTAGTCTATTGTCACTCTTAATCTGTGTCATTGTGCATGTCAAGAATTGTTTCAGCCTCGCGTGCCCTTGTCCCACACATCAGACCACTATTGTGCTTGTTAACCATAATTAATCTGCTCTGACATGTGTCAGAAATTTAGCAGCTAAAATACATTTCCAAGTTTCAATTGAGTATTGGTTTTATGGGGGTTTTTTAAGCATAAAATTGAAATTTTGGATCAAAATTTGTTTTGGTATTCAGAGTTGAGTGGCTTCTGTTTACTGGGGGAAAATATGCTCATGTAAAAGAAGAAAAACTTAAGTACAAAATTTTTTTGGGGTCTAGAGGTATAATGAGGTTTGTTTTGAGGAGTTTTGCTGTATATGGCTTCAAAAGGTTATGATAATGTTGAAAGAAGACAAGCAATTCTGTATACCTCCATGCAAGAGTAGGATGTTTCCATATTTCAGGTTTTACTCCAAACATGGCTGCAATCTCATCATTATAAAGTATTGGGTCCTTCTGTATTGTATGTCTAGCAGAGTGGTAATACCTTTCTGCGTTCTGCTTCTACAATTATAAAGGATAGGGATATATACAATTATAAAGGATAGGAATATATACAATTATAAAGGATAGGGATATACACATTTATAAAGAATATACAATTTGGTTAACTATGACCATAAAGACTCAGCAAAGTGTATTTTTAAACAAACGATTTATTTAGCATTATAAAACATCGGCACTTGAAAGATTGGCAGAATCAAATGAAGTTAGGTGATTTTCCCAGTGACAAAGCACTGTAGCCAACATGATCTGGTCTCGGGAGAATTTGAACCCCCACCCTGCTTGTCATAGGTCTAGCACACATGCCATTGATCCACCTTGGGCCATTAGAGGGTGAGAAATTTAAATCTGCATGACTGCCAAATTATGATGTGTCACATAAAAAACACTATTTTTTTGTGCTCCCAAAAGCCTAAGACATGTATGTTTCTAAAATGATTATTTCCAGTCAGTCTTAAACAAATACACAAAAAAGGAAAGACATTTCTTGAGAAACAGACCAAATTTTATCAGGGTAGCCTAAGACTGTCATTTCAGCCAGAACTGGATCAGGTGTTTGTTTTTACAAAGCAGAGCAAGAGTTTTTTAAATGATATTGGGGGTGGGACTGTAAGATTTTTTAAATAAAAATTCCAGGCCCCTCACCTTCCACCACACTCCAGCCTGTATAAACAGTAATAGATGCGATTTGCATAGCTTCATCCATAATGCCAAATGCTATCACTCCTGGCAGTTTATACAGTTCTTTGTCCTATCATAATGACAGTAAGAGAAAAACAATCAGATTACTTAAGGATGGACCGTTTAACTTTAAGAAGGGAAGGGTGTGGACCTGGGATTATCTTTCCAATTAGGATATTTTTTGTTCTTTTATGTCATGCTAATTTGTTTTTAATGTGACAGGCAGATTTTCTTTTCTTCTACAAATCTAATCAAAAATATTTTTTAAGGTATCTGGGGCCAGAACTTTTTTCAAACAAATCCCATGACACCCCACAGCCCTGAAAGTTAAATGGTCAGTGCCGTATTTGACTAAGAGTAGCCATGTTAATTTTGTGTGTTTGGTTTTCCTTTGAGGGCTTCTGTGGTAGAGCCCATTATGCTAATTTCCATAGGTAAAGTGTATGATCCAATTTGTTTGAAGTTCACTGATGTCTAGGACGTGCGCTGAAGAAACAAAAATTATTACACCTCTGTCATCTTAAATGAAAATGTTTAAGCTATCTTAAGAGATTAATAGATAGCTTGTGATCAGCGGCAGTATTTCTTTGATGTTGGACTTTACTCCATACATAAAATGCTAAACTTGATTATTTCTCAATTGTTGGAATGGTATAGGTAGCAGTGCGGAAGTCATTAATTTCTGTGAGCAAATGTTCAAACCTGGGAAGGATGTGCCATCTGTGAAGTGAGCAGTGCTCATAAAAAAAATTTCAGAATTTCTGTTTGACAGACTTTACCTTTGTGAAGCTCAGCAACAAGGGGGAGCAAATTTTTCACCATATTAGCAGTAGTTATTCTGTAATAATGTATATTACATCTGTTAACATGTCAATATGGCCTTACATTTGAACTGATGCAGAATGGTTTGTGAAATAGTGATCTCAAACTTCTGACCAATCAACTTTATCACATAAAGACTTTGAAAAAGAAACTGGAATTTTTATTTGTTATGCTGAACCATACATGTGAGAGAACCATGACATCAAATCAGTAGATTTCAAAATGTTGATCAGTAGATTGGCTTCGGAATGTTACAATAATAATGAATTAATATGAGTCATGGTATTTTAAATTAAATGAAAAAGGAAGTTTGACTTGTATATATATCATAGTTAACTGCATATTTTTTATATAAAATTCGCAAGCATTTTTAGTTCCTTTACAAGTTTGCAGAGGTGACCACTAGCTGGTTGGTCTCTTTTCTTATCTCACCTCTGCCAGGGATAATGGCCAATTTTTAATCAAAGACTCAAGAGCCATCATGGATCATCATGCATCATTACTTATAACACCTCAATAAATATCATGCTGTTGGCTTTAAACTCTCAAAGCTACAACAATACATTAATCAGGTTATAGCTTTTTGTATACACACACCAGTTTTAATTGGATTACTCAGCATGCATCATTGTACCATTTGTTGCACTGGTGGAACAGTTCCATTAGACTGCTTCTGTAATGTGTGGAATAAACATGTAAAAATATGTTGTTCTCAAAAGCTTTTAAAAAAAATTTCAAAAACAGTAGATTTAATTATGAAATGATGTGTTTGCTATAGTAAAAGTCACTCAGGTCATGAAGGCATTCAACACCCATTATTTCAGTAATGGGTATCATTTTTTAGAATTTGATTCTACATACCTTTAAGTGACAAGCATTCACTTAATCTGGATTCTTATACATCCACATTCCTTTGGAAGGTCATTATTTAGATGCCCTGAGAAGTGCATATGGCAAAATCAATGTTAAAGTAAGTAGACATTTTTGGACGAAATGAACCTAAAGGTGTGATCCAGTACAATATGGATTGAATGTCTTGCACTGTGATCTCACAATGAATGCTATGCATATTGATAAACAAATTTGTACTATCCTATATTGTGATGATTCCACTCAAAGTGCTTTTTTCTTGACCTAAGTTCAGTACATGGCCACCATTGTAAAAGGCCTCTAGATAATTTTCATCGGGAAGTTTCTTGATGACAGTTAAGGTGCAGATCATCAAAAAATCAGGATTGAATAGACTTTAGTTAAAGAAAAGTAGTGTTAGATTTTAAAACAACAATTTATGTTTAATTGAAAATGAGTAAATGTGCATACATGACCCATGTGACTTGTACTACAGATGACCTTTAAAACAGTATTCTTGTTCTACCACTAGTCGAATCACATTTATGCTGAACAGAATGAAAATTTATTTCATATTTTAGGCAATCCAATAGATCTTTTACAAGCATATCATGACACATTATGGCGGGTGGGGATGCAGGGCTTGAGATAGTTTCTAACTACTGGTAGTCTGTGAAAACACCATTTCAGATCCAATACATGAGAAATTCTCAAAGGATGTGCTGTTTCTCCCTGTGACATTCCTTATTTTCCACCAGGATATGCCCGCTTTCATATTCTGGTCAGCAGTGGCCAAACTGCATAATAGCTAAAGGTTAGTCTTAAGTAAATAATTAAGAAAGCCAGTATAAATAATTAACAGTTAATTCTTATCATTGCAATTATCTTGTGAAAAGGACTGGCATTCCAACATAATTCAAAGAAACCATGGTCTACAGTGTGTGTTATATTAGCACCTGCAATTTATTGGCAAATAAACCATGCCCTATTTTGTTGTAATTAGCGGTTCCTTTATATGCAGTCTCAAGCTACCTTACATGTCGCAACTAGTTTTCCCACCAATTTTATACCCCACCTTATTTCTTTATTCTCAGCTCAAAAGCCATTTAACATTGTTTACTAAATAACATATTTATTCTGAATTAACTTTGTTAGGTGTTTAATGTAATTAAATGATGTTTACACAAAGAATGGATTCCAGTTACGGCCCATTATGTGGGTCAGTTCAAAGTCAGTTCAGTGGACACGCGCCCTATTTTGTTGTAATTAGTGGTTCCTTTATATGCAGTCTCAAGCTACCTTACATGTCGCAACTAGTTTTCCCACCAATTTTATACCCCACCTTATTTCTTTGTTCTCAGCTCAAAAGCCATTTAACATTGTTTACTAAATAACATATTTATTCTGAATTAACTTTGTGAGAGCACTTAAGCTGCATGGAATGTTTCTTCATTCCTTCTTTTAATTTAATGATGGTAATTAACATCTGTGTATACAGTACAGTGATGCTAGGTGTTCATTTGTGTAAGTTTCATTGATGGGAATGGAGATGCTAAAGCATTCACAGTGATCCTTCTTGGGACTGAAACTAATTGCAGACAATTTTATTGTTACGGTTTATGTTTTGTTGTGGTTTATTTTCTGATTATAGTATTGTTGTATGGTTTTAAAAAAAAAATCATAAATTGGCATGAATAATGTTTGAACTTTATTAACTTTTTGAGAGCACTTAAGCTCTATTTACTGAAGAAAAAATTCTTTGTAATGTGATAATTATTTTGTCAAAACAATATTTACCAGTGATAAAACAGAACATGGCTTCTGTGGACTGCATAAGATATATCTATTTATACAGGATTTTTTTTAGGAGCAATGAAAATCATCTGGCATAATGTAACAATCAAGAGTTTTCTGCAAAAATTGGGAGACATTATGAAATCACGAGGTAGGCATGAAACAACCTAAAAAATTGGGAGGATTAGTCCTGACTGTCATTGATTCTGTGTATTCATGACTGTCCTTGATTCTGTTTATTACATTCATATTCTTCCCATATCTGCCAACTTTCCAGAGGGTGTTGAGGAGGGTGGATAGACTCATGCAAATCAATGGAAAATGACTGGAAATTCAAATTTTAAGAAAAGAAATAATACACATATTTTCTATGAATAATTATAATACACTTCCAAACATAACACAGCTGGCTGACTTAAATAAAATCATGCATGGATCATTATATGCCTGCCAATGTTTAACAGCCCTCTGTATAGATAACTTTGATTTTTATACAGAAATCATTTTTCTTTCAGTCAGTGACCTTAGCCTTTGAATTTTTGACCCCAAAATCAATGCTACTTCCTTGCTCCAAGTGCAAGCCATCCACAAACTGGTTGATGCATGTCATGAAGAACTAATGTTGCTGCAGAAACAGTATTTATTCTTTCAACACAATGATACTGACCTTTGACCTTTTAACTCCCAAATCAACAGAGTTCGTCCTTATCCCAAGTGCAGGGCATCTACAAAGTTTGGTAACTCAGTGGTAGACAACTTAAGTTATTATGCAAAAATAAAACCAGCAAGAGACCGATGGATAGACAGATTGACAGATGGGCTTCCTAACAAAATACACTCTGCCTTTTGATGGGTGTATAACTTGAAATGTGTTAATGGAACACAAAACTCCACCACAGTTGTTGAAATGATTGACACAAACACAAAACCCCACCACAGATGTTGAAATGATTGACACAAACACAAAACCCCACCACAGTTGTTGAAATGATGGACACAAACACAAAACTTAACCAAATTGTTATCACTGGATGGAATGGAAAACAGACAAGGATAATATTATATACTCCAACAACTGTTGAGGTGGAGCATAAAAATTATTCAGTTTTCGCCTTTATCAAACATACTCAGAATTCAGTTAGCATCCACTTTATACCATTTATGACTTATGGAGTACAGCATTGCTGCTCTGAATAGTTCATTGGAAGTACTGTATTAAAGTGATACAAATTATATTAGTGTTAATCTTTGCATTCATTAGAGACTGGATGAATGGTACTGTTGTTTAAAGTTTCCAAAGAACTTAACGAATTATTCTGAACATTGAAAATGATCTTTCTGAATCTACATTGCTATCAGAGTGTGTCAAACAGACACACTTAAAGTTGTATCAAAGCCTGACATTCCTGATGGTATATGACAGTTACATTTCAACATTTTTCCTTTAAAAATCACAATTCCATATTACTGCTAGTTTTACCACTGAAACTGCTTAAATAACTCAGCTTTTCTTTTTTAGTTTTGAGAGAAAATTCCAACTAAAAGAAACTACTGGTCACAAACAAACCAGTAATCTTTGACTTAAAATTGTTGCATGTTACTCTTTTCTAAACACACTGATCTGATTTATGTAACTTCTACTTCATATACTTATGTAAACTAGCCCAATAGGTTCTACCATAGCAATGCTTCAAAGTCTAGCAATACAAATCACTATTTCTAGTCAATTAAGGAAAGGTGTTCATTTATCTCCTTCTGTGCTTACCTTTTAATTCACACTATGATAATTAACTGTATAAACTGCCCAGGGGCATAGTATTATATCATGAACATTAAAGCATGAAGCTATGTGAATTGTGACTGTTTACTGTTTATACAGGCTAAAAAGTTTACAGGCATAGTTTCACTGTCAAATTATCTTTTTAGAGTTTCATTGTCAAGATATCTTTTTAGAGTTTTTTGCATAATAATGCTTATATAAACACAATTATATTGGAGGTTATGGAATCAGTACATGACAAGAAAAGTTTTAGATAATTCAGGCATTACCCACGAAATATGATGCATGTAAACACCCACATGCATGAGTGTTGTCAGAAAAAAACAAAAATGCAGAGGTTTGCAAATATGGCTTTGTTCCCTGAAATCAACAATACTTGAAATCCTATGAGTACCTGCTCAGTCCTTATGGAAGCCTCCATCTGTAGTTTGGATGGTAGTTGGACTCTCCCCTTGCAAACCTCAGCAAACCATCTGGCCTGGATCTCTGACATGGTCAGTATGCCACCCGATGCAGGCTGGACAAAGCCAATGAAGGCCAGAGTGGGATCAATGGCAGGGCAAAACACATTCTTGTATAGCTACAGGAAAAAGCAAACTTGGATCATTACTACAGGTAAAGGTGATAGATAGACATACAAATAAGGGTAATAATATGTACACTGAAGCCTGAAATAAGCTTATGTGACTACCGAATATTGAAGAATTTCAAATTATGAACTTCCTTGTGCAAAAATACTTCATAATGAGGATCCAGTGAGGACCCAAGCTATATATTTTCATACCCATGTGTTTGAAATGCAGCTCTCAGAAGTTTCTATATACCTATATGTTGGAAATGCAGCTCTCAGAAGTTTCTAACTGATATCATCAAAAACAATGTCTGACACTAAAGTAAATCATCATCCCTGATAATTTCAGTAAAAGTTATAGCTCTTGTAACATCTCAGAATATACACATTATTTTAATTATATTCAAAAGATTTAATGCAATTTTCATAATTAGTTTAGTGTCTAGGTTTGTTCTTGATGATATCTTAGGAACTAAGAAAAGAAGATTTTGTCCATTTTTAATTGAATTATTACCCTTATTTTATCATACATAAGAATGTCTTCTTGTTAATCAACATTCTTTCAAATGATTATTGTATGGTCCAGCAGTTAATCAAGATAATGAGAGACTGACTGTTAAACCGTACAAAACATGTGATCAGGATTCTCTCCATACCCAAGTGTCTATGATAATTGAGATAGCTCCTTCTGAGTCTGCACCACATATGATATTTACAAAGATAATCTATTTTCTATCAAATCCTGCAGTTTTAAAATTGGCTTTCAACTGTTACAAACCCAGTAAATGTGAAACTACTACATGTATTACAAACCTTGTATATGTGAAACTGGTGTCTCCAAGTTAAATATACTTAAACAGAATCAGTGATTGTATTGGTTTTCTGGAGTACATAAAATCTGCAAATTTTTAAAAATAATTATAAGTGAGTAAAACTGACTGTTGGATGTCACAAGGTAATCATTTATTCCTAATTTTTAGCAGTTCCAATACTAAGATTAGATTCAAAAATTACTTGGTTTACAACAACCTCACTAAAAAATGAACAGCCTTCTATTTTGAATTCTGAATATCATACAATTTTTTATTTGGATCTAGAACAAGTCTTGCATAGAATTTGTTATTTTTGAAATATCTCCAAAGAAAAAATTAAGTTAGTCAATACCATACCTTGAATTCTGTTGTTTTCAATTCTAGCACCCAAGACATAGTGGAACTGTTAATTAGCAAGTAGATTCTGTTTGATGTGAGACACTGGCTATGTTTTTGGCAACATCTTGATTGCACATTTATTATATTTTTCAGAAATATTTTGAAACATCACACAAGCTATTGCTTACTGAAGCAAAAAAATATTGGTACAGTGAAAGACTGCTATATCACTATAGTCTGGGTTCTTCTGACAGTCATACATGTGAACTGAGAATTGTAAAGTTTGCAAAAAATATATAAATAGTTTATCATTGTGACAGTGAATAGGAATTATCTTATAGATGAAATAAATTTCCATAGAAGCAGTCCAACAGCAATGAATATGAGACCACTAGTATCCAAGAGATCAATAACAAAATAGGCACAATAAGGATCACAAATCCACCAGATAGATTTCATTGTGGTGAGAATAAACTGTACATGTACATGGCCAGGAGCACCTTTGATGGAATCAAATGGCACAATGAACTTGAAGGACAGCTTTTAATTATGATGAAACTGTGTTCCTTACCAACCTTTATTGAATTATTATCAGAATCCAGCACCTTCTGCCTCAAGTCCTCACTCAGAAATGGGAGCTCAATCTTGTATCCAGTACACATTATGATGTGGTCAAACTCTGCTGATTGGCCATCAATAAAATATACTCTGCTGCCTTCAATCCTCTGTAGTCAAAGATACCAATACTGTACAATTATTTTTTCATAATACTGGACAGAAAGTCTTAAAATATAGCTAGTTCTCACTAACTCAAGTTTGTTCCTTTTGCAGTCTGTCTTGTATTATGTCAAAATTACTGTATGTTGATTTGAGAAATATACAAAAAATTGTTAAATCTGAAATAACAATTTCAATTAGACGTCATAATCCTAACAGAAAAAAAGAAACTGCATATTTTGTGCGGGCAAATAACCAAAAACAATTTCATCATCACTAAATTTAAAATCTTAAGCATAATACAGCAATAAAAACAGCAACCACTCTGACTCACCACTGCAAATACCCATGTTAAATTTTACTACATGTTCTATCCCCTGTCCATCCCTCCTCCTAATACCAATCCCCACCCACCCCAGCCCCAGGGAGTGACCTGAGAAAGGAAGTGGGAGAGTGGTGGCACAAGGTCATAACTATAGGCTACTGCATTGTTATGGGAAAATATGAACAAGGTTTTTCTGAGCAATATTGCATGACCTTGAGAGTGAAATACTACTTCAAAACAATGAGTTCATATTTTCTCATACTAATGCAATCACCTTATTATATACTCGTTTTGTTTTTTGTATGAAAAAAACCCCACATTGCAAGAAACAATGTAACTGAATTTCAGATGTATTTCAAAATAAATACACAACTGTAGATTCATCATTACATAGTAACAATATTAATGAGCGCACAGCACTGTCCAATGACCTTTGAAGTTGGTCACGTGCTCCTCATTAGTTTAAATAATAATTCTTCTTTTGGTCGACTTAAATTTTGAAACTGTGAATGAATGTCCACTGAAACAGCTGTTCCAGTTGATCTGGAATGGATGGATTTTGCTTTTCTGTCAATCCAACTCAATTCTGCTTTTCTGCTTGTGATGGACTTGATTTATTGAGTCAATTTCGCACAATTTGCATGTAATATGAGCAGTTGAATCAACTGTACCTTTATTTCTCTTCCGTCATTGATTGTTTGAAATCATAATGTGATGAAAATATGAATTCTTTTAATTGAAATTATCAAAAGACACTATGGAATATCACATTCACTTGGTTTTGAGTGCAGTAAGGAGAATGTGATTTCAGTTGGAAATGTAGTCAAAATTACAGTAAAATTTCACAGTTTGTATTCAAGTTTTTGAAACCCATCACATCGGTCATGTCATTTAAATTTCCTTGCAGAACTAAGAAAGTACATTTTGAGGAAATTCAAGATGCTTAAATGTAAGTATATTTATGCCATTCTTATGATACAGCTAAAGAAGACATATGTTTATGCCCTCTCACTTGTATGCTCTTTGTTGGATGGACCCCAGTTATGACCTGTATGGCTTCTATTGCTAGCCTAACATTGTATCAAAATACTTAAATGGGCAAACTTGCAAAGCAGCTGCTGTGTGACAGTCCATTTAGCCCACAGAAATAAGACTCCTTAATTATCTTGGCTTATTGAATCTGATGCACTTAGTTTCTTACCAAAGCCTTCAGTTGCATTTTTTCTTTGAATTTAGTGTTTTGACTGACTTGTAAAATGGTATGTCTCTGATATGTATGCGTTAGCACTTGGCCTTAATATGCTTTTCTATGCTATTTCTATAGACCCTAGAGAGCAATGGTCATAGTCTGAACCATTCTATTTACAAAAAGCTACAAGCATTTCTCCTAAATAACTATTTAAATGATCAGAATGGTATTTTAAATTACTGCATCTCTCATGTTTGTTGTGGACATTGCAAATATCATGTTCATTCATTTGCTTGTTTGACAATTTCATTTGTGACTCAGTGAACTTGTCCACATCGTTAACTTTATCATATCTACTTTCACATGGACAAAACAGCTTGTTTAGTTCATCACAAACAAATATAATAAGCCAAAAGCTAAAGCATCTACTACATGAGCATATATTGTTTGTTTACAAAGTAGTTCCTAATATATGATACTTTTATTAGACACAATGTGTTGTGCAGTATAAAGCCATGTAGTATGGAAAAATGCTGCACAATTGTGACAATGTAAAGTTAACGGTAAAAAAAAAAGAGCACATATATATGCAAAATATGTCACATATTATTGCTTTAACTGCATATGTAAATTTTGTTCAGAAAATATTTAAAACCTTCAGACACAAACCACAAAGTTTTGTGAAATTTCGCCATTGGTTTAAGAATTGTGGTAGTCTGGTCAGATGGATGGATGGACAGTTGGAGGGTATGACAATATCCTAATGCTTCTTAATAAAAGTAGAGATAAAGAAAAAATGCCCTAATTCATAACAGCCATTTTTGTTCACCAGAAGAAAATATGGATAAAGGGAAATAATTAATATCAGAAACATGACATGTAATGCATTATATGCAACCATAATTAAGGACTATATCACATGTTAGATTTTCGTAGGTGTTATGGTCAGGAGATCCTAAAACACTTTAGTTTGAATCTGAGCTGGAGATTTTGTTTCAACAATAAAAAATTCATTGTTCTTGAATGGTTGTTTCTGACTGGCTTATAGTAGAAACTCGATCTTGGGCTCGAAGTTGTATGACCTCTAGCACACATGATCTGATATCCACTGCAATACTTTACCGCACAGTTATGTCAACCTAAAGTGTTCAAACTCTTTAGGCAAGTTTACAGTGTTCCCCCACCCACTTGCCTTTCAGAGATAGAAGGTATTGCACCAAGGGAAGGTTTTGGAAGCACATCATAGTTTAGTATAATTGGTACAGTTTTGATATTCTTAACTTACTACATTTATTACATACCCATTTAATCTCAGATGGCTGATTTAGCTTTTGATACAGATGTTCAAAATATCATTATGTATTGCACACCTAAAATTTCTGTATCACACACCCAGCCTGGAACTACTTTACAACTTTAAATATTCAATAATAGTCCGCTTATAAAATATCGGGAATGATTTATTGCAATGCATTTGAAACTATTAAAAAATGTCAACATACATTGGTAACTTTAAGAAATATAGTCATATTAAGGTGAAAATGGCCACTTTTGCAGTGGGGGGAGGGGGAGTACCATATGTAGTGATGAATTTATTTAGTCAGTCAGAGGATGAAACTGACAAATATTTGCAGCATAAAGGTAGATGTATCACAAAGTGCAGCAGCTGTTTTGACTGTGATGTAAATTTAGAAGAATTACATCTTGTTAAAATGTTGTTCATACTTTTTCATCACTGAGGCAAAAGCATCTATGCATATG
The DNA here is from genome assembly GCA_016617855.1 of Megalonaias nervosa. Classification (NCBI taxonomy): domain Eukaryota; kingdom Metazoa; phylum Mollusca; class Bivalvia; order Unionida; family Unionidae; genus Megalonaias; species Megalonaias nervosa. The sequence continues at coordinate 68,521 of JAECUM010001580.1, read as the reverse complement.
TTTGATTACATTTTAGATTTTTTTGACTGTTGAAGTAGAAATTAAAGAGAAGAAGTCTGAACAATTTTGTTTAGAATTCTCTTGTTAAAAACTGTCCAAATGAATATTAAAAATCAAACCTTGCATGTTAGATAGAGATAGAATCTTCAGTTTCTTAAAAATATATGCTTAAATTATCATCTTTATTGAGTTCAGTGCATCAATAATTTCGGTATTAAATAGAAACATAAAAACAGTTTGAAGGTACTATAAATTTCAGAACTTCCCATATAAAATTGAATTTATTTAATTAGTGTTATTCTGGGAAATATGCCCAGAAATTTTCTTGGAAGTAGAGTGCATGTATTCATTAAGTAGGGTGTAATAAAAAGGGTTACTTACTTGTCCAAAACCTATGTTCAGTTTCACTTACTGCTCCAGAACCTATGTTCGATTAGAGGAGTAATGAAAATTCCATTTGCCTGTGACTACAGTTTAAATCCATTCATATGTCCCATTCAAAATTTTGTAAAATTTCAAAGCTAAAGAGTAAATCACCATGTCAGCAATGCAGACAGACTGAAGATGCAACTGCACAGTATAAATCTAGGCCTAGCCCCTGTTATGTATGTCACTTGGGAATTTTTCTGAGATACGTACAATATTTTTTGCAATATGCCAAATGCATAATTAATTTTTTTAGAAAAGTATACCTTAAAAAAATTTAAAAGAATGTGTGAAGAAAAAGGGGATATGTAATAAATACCAAACCACAAGTGTTAGTTTCAAGTCTGGGGAAAGAACCTGTTTAATAAGGTGTAGATACATACATCTTGGCCTGACAGCCTCTACATACTTCTGTGCCGTATGAAACTTGTTCTTTCCTCCCACTTGGAACAAAACACATATGTAGTTTTGTTGAAGTATCTCCTTCTTTTGGGGCTGCTTTTACAGTTTTAATCTGATAATGTAGAGAAGCTGTAATGAAGATCAGAACAAAGACAAAAGATTAACACACTCAACAGGACATAGGATTTGCTCCAAATATTTATTGTTAATTCATTATTTTTTGGGTAACAAAATTTTGTTGCTTTGCAAAAAATGATTGGGGCAGAGGTCCCATTATATCCGAAGAGCAATATTGTTTTATTGGGCCATTAAATCCAAGAAATCTGGTATCCCATGAACAATAGTGTGTTCATAGTAATTACTAACTCCAAGGATTTAAATTATATTTATTGTATATATGAATTGAGTCTACATATATTTTGTTTATAGAATATAATTACATAAGTTGCACCAGATACACACATTTTGCATATTTGATTTGCAATAATATACCTGTATGTTAGGGACTACTTTTATCTGCCCTCTCTGTATGTGATGTATCAATGTTGGGCTGACTGTTGGCTGTGTCTGAAGTGCAGACATCTTGGGATTCAGGTTCCACCTACAAATGGAATTTCACAGAAAATATGTTTGCTAGAAGTAACCACTTTTTTTTACAATAATGACCCCCACCATTTCCATGTTAATGGTTGGATGGCCTAGAAATTTGCCCTTTGGGATGGAAATTTCTTTACCTAATTATAAGGAAGAATTCTGAATTCTATAAGTCTATTTAAATGACCAAACTGCAATTATCATTTTGAAGAAAAAAAAATTATGTCTGCTTACCAAGTTTTATAATTTTAGCCCAAAATCTTACAGGAAAGCAACTGCATTGTTCCTGCATTTCTCTCATTTGATCATTATTGCATATATAAAAGTGTAGCATGAAGGGAAGCAATGTTGTTCCTGCATTTCTCTCATTTGTTCATTATCCCAAACATGAAAGTGTAGCATGAGGGCAACTGTATTAATGTATGCATTAAAACTCTGTTAACCAAATTAATGTCTTGTTGAAATACCATTAAAATAACATACAAAAATCACAGAGAAACATTCTGATCACCTGTAAATGATGATGCCAAGGGAAAGGGGACATAACTGTTATGTAAAACAAATTTTATTAGGGTACATGTTGATTGATTGTGGGTTTTATGGCAAACCAGCACTATAAGGCTATATAGCACCACAAAAATGGTTATATGATAAAATTTATGTATCACAAAGGTTTATTACTAATGAACAATAATATTTCAAACACAATGATGAGAATAAATGATGGTTCCCAATTAACACGGGGGGATGTAAAGGGTGTGTGCAAAGGGTAATTAGATAATAAAAGATACAGTATACATGTTGGTTAAAAATACTCAAAGGAAATATGGTTGCACACAAGCTATATTTTAGAATAAATGTTATCCTCCTTCAAGAAATTTAAAATAGAAAACACATTTACCATATCAAAAAGTTCCTTCATGTGCTGAATATTGAAGTAATGATTGCATGTAGGTTGGAGATCAAAACAGTCTATCATAAAGTGCTTCACGGTGAATGGTTAATTGCAAGAAATTCACTCACATGGATCTTTGCCCTTTAATATATAGGACTGGGTTATATAAGTATGACCAATTCTAATTTGTGCAAGGACTTGCTCTTACATACAGATGGTTCATTGTAAATTTTTGTGTAGTATTAAATTTGGAGATAGAAGTTCTTAATAATGTCGAAAAATGGAAGGATTTTGTTTTAGATTTTTATCCTTCATACACTAAAAAAAAGTACTTTTAATTGTTTTAGAAGCAAGAGAGGTGTTACAGAAACAAAAGACTTTTGGAATTTTAAAAGGTCAACTTTCGTACTGTCAAGATACTCTAATGCCCAAGGTAGGAATGGTATTTGGATTATTTTTGTTTAATGCTTTGTACTTCAGTTGAAAAACATATGCAAAAGCAGGGTTTAAAGAGTTTGATCTTAAATTTAGCACATATTGTAAAGATAATGTTTCTCTACGATGTGATAGAGGTAGCTCATTTGCTATAGCCAAAAGGCTTTCATGTTTGGCTGTATAAATGATCCCACAACATGTCACATTGCTTGCATCATGGTGAATTGGTTCAAGTATGACTTTCTGGCTTAACCATTGACAATACAACCATTGTCCAGTTTGGATCGAATAAAGATTCTCTATAGGTCAACAACTTTTCTCTCTGTCAGTGTATGCTACTACTCTGAGTAAATCAAGGGCTTTCAAGCATTTAGCATTCAGTTTCTTAAAGTGTGGAATGAAGGTGAGTTTTCTGTTGAAGACAATACCTAAAACTTTGTTTCCTCAACAACCAGTATAGGTATTCTATCCAGCATGATATTAGGATCATCATGTTGTTTTCATAGCTGACAGAATGCATTGAATTTCTTTCTGTGTTTGATCTTCAGAATTTGAAACTACTGACAAAGGTCCAGTTCTGAATCTTGTTAATATTTTGTTGCAATTGTCTTTCAATTGCATAAATGTGTTTTGAACAATAACATATTAAGAAATTATACTTGGTAATGTTATCAATCTGGATGTTAAAAAGAGTAACAGATAAAATACTGCCCTGTGGCACACCCATCTCTTGCTCACATAATATATCTGTTAGGATTCAAGCACATTACATAAGATAATGAAAGTAGTCACATGATGAAACTCAAACTGATGCTTGTATGCAAATGGTTTCAAAGACCATACTGTCAAACTTTTTGGAATGCTGCATTAGAATAGGAGTGAGAAATCTGTGAATCTACATTACTTTAACTGAAAATTATTTGTACAGAGTGTATTAAAATTATCAGTTTTAAAATGTTATTATGTTTCACCATAAACCATATAGTATTCAAACACTTAACAAACATTTATTAAATTTTTCAAGCAGCTATGCCACACAAATCACTAAAAATGACTGATGAGCTGTGTTAGAGTCATTCATTATTTATGATTCTTATAATATTACCTTCTTGGATTTCCATTTAGAAGCTTGATTACAGTCTCAAAGACAAATTCAGCCAGCTTGCGAGGCAACATAAAAAACATTCTGCAGGCATAGAGGTCTGTTGCATAACCAAAAACATAGTTAGGAACCACCCAAGCTCCTGATCTGGTACTTAAGTAGACAGGTTTGCACCTAAAAGAAAATCAAAGTATTGAGAGAACTGATGGCATGTGGGGGTTCAGATAATATTATAGTAAACTGAATTAAAGGAATTAACAAAACTTGCACAATGTTGATATTCATCCAAAAATAAATAAGCATATTGTAATTCCAAAGAACAATTTTAATAAATAATTCCTCGCAAATTACATCTGAATACAGGTATAAATGATTCTACAGACTGATCATAAAACAGGAATGAATAATTGCTTTTGAAACCTCTATTTATACACAGACTGTCACCTGACCTATGATGTAACAGAATGTTCCAGAAAACCAATCATTCTGGATGGAAAAATTAAATAACTTGTAAACAAAGTCTGGTCTTGAACTTAAACTTTAGTAAACATCTTGTTTATTTCTTAGAATCATAATAAAAATCAGGTAGGCACAACAGTCAATCATGACAAAAGTCTGTTACACAATATAAATGAACTATGCATTTCACCTCCCTTCATAAAGAAAAAGATTTATTTGTAAAGTAAAGCTTGCTTCTGCATATTAGTCAAATATACATATGATACTATACTGTAATAATTAAAATTACATTGGAAGATGACTTCTGCCACCCTGTTTGGAATACAATGAAATATTTTTCACAAATTAGAAATATAGGATACAAAAATATATAAAACTTATTTTGTCAATTAGTTTCTATATTTTACACATAAATATATAATAAAGAAAGTGCTTTATTATTAGAAACACATACTATTCTTAGTAACAGTGAGCACAGAGTATTCCATAAGATTTAATGGATGAAATTCCTGCAAGCCAAAAATACAAAATAATACAGTTTGTTGATATTCCTTCCATATTTTAAAACAGAAATTTAAATATTTTTTCTCATTGATCTTAAACACATTTTCCAAAAAGAACCCATGAATTTTTGCTATTTGTTTTATTAATTGCTTGTTTGAAATCTGCAGGGTTCTAAACATAATTCCTAACACTGATAAACATAGTGAGAGACACCACACAGTTCATCAATACCATTCACAGAAAGAGGGCTCTGATATAATTAGAACTGCCAGGAGAGAGAGAGAGAGAGAGAGAGAGAGAGAGAGAGAGAGAGAGAGAGAGAGAGAGAGAGAGAGAAGAAAAAGATAAAGTAGGCACAAAAATTTGCATGCAATAATTTTTTTTACAAAAGTTATCTATAGTAGCTTCTGAGCTATTCATTTAAAGTTTTCCAAATTGCTAGCACTCACAAAATTTACTGTTAAAAATGAAAGGAATTTATATGTTGACACAAATGGAGGCAAAAGATAAAAAGCAAGATATAAACACATTAAATGTAATAGAATTTTGCACATCAAATGCCAATAATTTTCATCAAATGTTGCTAAAGACATGATGATTATAACAAAATAGATTGATTTACAGATGTACAAACTGATCAATCTACCTAAACAAAAATGCTTTATACAGTATCTGAAACTAGAATTACACAAGAATTGATACCTAAACCTTTTCTGAACCTCTATGACTCCCTATTGATTTGCAGATGAAGCCCTCAGTCACTGCTTTAGGGTTTTGGATCAAAACAACAACAGCCAGGTACCTATTCCCTGGGTCTGTTTACCTGGCTCTTTATTATCTGTTGACCACATTTCTGTAGATGAAATTCAGTCTTGTGATAAAGGAGATATGTTTTTATAGATTTATTCCAAAATAAAATTGTAAAAGTCACTTTAAAATGAATCAACAGAAAGTCAATTACTTTCTGTGCAGCTTGGCATATTTCTAACAAGCTTGTTTGAAAATAAGTCTAAACATATAATTAAATGACATCAAAATTGTTTTACTTCAAGTTGGACATTAACTGAAAAAAGTATTAAAATAAACGTAACATCATTACATTGTAAATACCTGTAGAATATATCATTCCTATTTTTACAGATACAAATGAAGCAAAGTCATTTGCAAAAATATATATACCAAATAAATGTTCTTTTGATTGATTTTTAAAAATTGTAATTAAATCAAACATTTTACGTTCAGTGCAACTGTATGATAACGAGAATAAAAAATCAAAGTAAATCAGTATATTTTAATAACATTTACAAATGTACAGGTACTTGTAAAATCTACAGATATACTGGGTGAGGCATAAAAGAAGAGGCATATCCAGACCCATCTGGTTGCGTGTGCGAAATGCATGATGCACACAGGCGCCTTTTCATTTCCTGTTCGCTTTATTTGCAATTTATTTGAGAAAAAATTTTTGGAAAGGCACCAAACATTCATCGCACACACAAGAAAAATACCACACACCGGGCCTGGGTGTATTCATGTGTAATTCTATTCACAGACGATAGGAAAGCTGATGAAATGTGCAGTTTTAAATTGGATAGTGAAGTAACAAAAAATTTAATTGCATACATTGCACTAGATACAAACAGATGTTCCTACAAGAGATGAAGGGCTTAGGTGTTAATGCTGGAAGCAGCCTATACATACTTTCTCCCCACATCTGAATTGTGGTTTGTACATTTATAGAAACAACAAGTATTTCTCAGAGTTGTGAAAATTCCAATACCAGCAATTAATCAAATGAATGTAATGAAATATGAATGGTTTCTGAAGGATTATGATAATATGATACTTTAATTTCACATAATCAAAAGGATGAACAGTAACTTTATTGCCAGTGCAAGCTTGCTTACATTTAGAGAGTTACTTCCAGTTTCTGGACTGAAACCTTGATTTGGTTGCAATATGTATTACGATATACCGATAGTATATAAAAAGTCATCTGATAACAGACGAAATCCCCACAGAAATTATGGCTTGTTACATTAGCTACTTATATGTGAAGGAATTATGTATCCATCCAAGTACATAGACAACATAAACACTGAATGAGAAAAATAGATGATTTATGCTAGCCTTCAAATGTCAATAAATAATATAATATAATTTACATATTCTCTTATTATGTTCACTCTGTTTCATTACACGTCATTATAACCAACAGCCTCAACAATTTGTATTAAATAAAATAATATCGATCACAAGAATTTACTATTAAGATTTAAGAATATTAATAGGAGTACCATTAAAATCCCAATAACAAATAATTCAAATAAATAGAATTATCATGCAAAGTAGATGAACATTTCTGTTACAATAAAAATTTAAACATAAAAATGTACTGAAATAGCATATGTTTCATGGAGACCCTATATCCTATGTACAAATACTCCCCGCTATATTTTTGGCTTATTTTCTTTTGTACCTAAATTTACTAAATATTTATATTGTATAAATGAATGTATATTTTTTAGTATGATTACTGTCAATTAATTTCTATCTAGAAAATGATAACATTCCCAATCACTTTTGGAAGCTGATTCAATAGGAACATATGTACTGTATATATATATATATATATATATATATATATATATATATATATATATATATATATATATATATTGCATTTGCATATGAACCCAATGCCAGCTGAAGGGAAACTGACTAGTGTGCACAACACCCATATTTATAAACTTCACCTGCACTACACCATGTAACACCCTGCAAAAATAGTGCATACTGCTAACAGGTATTTAAGACACAATAAATATTAACTATCATTAAAATATTGTGATTCAAGACAAATACTTGACACTAATTATATTATTATACTTTAATGACAAATGTATGACCAAACACTAAAATCATTGTGTCGGACATTTAACAGTAAACATTGTCCTCCAAATAAGTTGATGGTGCAGGAAAATTAGGACATGCACTATGTGGGTGTGTTATCTTTGCAGGATATGGTGAGTGCATTATTTTATTGTTAAGTATAACTTATTTTATGTAAAAACCTGTTTATTATTGTTTAATTATGCCTGTACACACTGTATAATGAAAATCTGAGGTGCCTCCAATATAAACTGCCTCCAAAACCAAGATGGAGGAAATTGTAAAATACACTGAACATTGCACATAATATCAGTCATACAAAACATTCTTTGGCAAAACATCGTACTTAACATAGTCTCAAAATACCCATCTGTACATGAAACTAGTATATTTGTAATTTACAGCATTCAATATAAACAAATGCTGTAAAACTATATGCTTACCATGCTTTATACATAAACACATGGGAGAAGAGAATGGTACATATCAATTGATCATAAAAAATCTCTCCCAAAAACTAAATAGATTGAATTCATTTAAAATTTGTAACACTACTCCCAGTTTTTCAAAAGCTGTTGTCCTTGACACCATATTATTCATCATGCAACATGAAGTTTACACATTAAAAAAAAAAATTACAACATGAAGTTTATACAGTCGAAAATTGTCAATATTTCTGAGGACCTTTACAGAAATTTTTCTTTTAAACAAAATGTTAAGGCAAATATGCTTTATTCTACAACAGTAAAAGGAGTAGAGGAAAAACAATACAAAAAAACAAATGTTACTCCCTTACTGCAAAAGACAAACTTTTTAACTTCCTTTTTGTAAAATTATTTCAAATACTTACCACAGGCCCTAATATTTCTTACTATTACCACTTTTATACTATCCATATAGGGATGCCCTGTAGCCCTCTAATTATATTGTCTGCAGATTTGTCTCTGACCTCAGCTGCCTTCTGGAATGATTTCTGGAGATCATTTCGAACTTCAGTGGAGATCACTATGTCTCATAAGGCACAGAATTTATGGAATGGCTGTCATTGTTGACCACTTGCATGGGGGCCATTTCAGAATTTCTCACTACACAACAGACTCCTTTTCGACCTCAGGGGGGTTTCTCATTGCAGGGGATAAAGAGGCATGCCCCTAAAAGTGAGAAAAAGCTGGGCTTCATCTTTTGGTTCCTTTGGAACATGTAGCTTCAGTCAGTCCTGCACAAGGACAGGCTTCTCTTCCTCTGGGTGACTGTCATTGTTGGACAGGAAGATAATTGGTTCTGGTTGATATCTGACTGCACATTCTTCAAACTGGTTGAAACAGTTCCTTGACTGGTGGGTTCTGTGCTAGTATTGTCTTCATCCCTAGCATACTGTGGCTGTTTGGCCTCCTCCAACAGTTCATGGGCTACTCTTCACAGAGACAGAAACAAGGGTTTCCCAGGCTCAAGGGATTCAGGAGAAGATGGATCATTCATCCCATAATACAGGTTGATTGGATCGGCCAGAATGGATAACAATTCTGAATCACTGTCTGAATGATCGACCTCCTCCTCCTGGTACTTTCTCCCCACATGGTCCCCTGTCTCTGCTCTACTGGTGCCTTGCTCAGGCTGTTCTTCAGCCCTCATCCTTCTGATGATTTTCATGCTCCCTGGTCTCTCCAATCTCCAACTACTAATTGGGGAGTGGGCTTCATAACTCCTACCAAACAAGGGGTACACCTTGTTTATGTGAGAAGTCAGATGTTGTGGTCTGCTCTTCACACTTGAGTAAGTGCATCCATCATAGGGGTAATTGATCCTGTCCCCATGCTTGTCTCTGCAGTGCTGCCAAGACTTTTCTTACTGGTGTATTTAGCAAAGCTCTCACTGCACTTGAACAGTGTCATTTTACCTATAATAACAGATGCAACACAAATGTGGATTATACTAAGCTTTTTCAGCAGAACACTGACATTTTTGTTACCCCTTTACCCTATCAGTGAGACTGTTGCTTATATTGACATCAAAAGTGGTAATCTGGAAACCAAATGAAGGACAATAAGCAAAGCAACACATATATTGTATCATCTTTCACACATTTGTTTTACTTATCCAGCATGCATAATACCAGATTATCATGTATGATGTCCAATTGTGCCCCAGTTACATATACAACCGTATGCTCTCCAATATTACCAATATCAAGCGCATGGGAATATACAGGTATTTCACATGATGTAACTTTCTTCATCTGCCAAACTCTTAAAAGATTTGAGGTTGACTGATTTGATTAAATGGTATACTCTGACATCCAATTAGGTAATCTTCTGCTGTGGGAACTTATGTTTTTAAAATTGCCCTTAACTTGTTCATTTCCTTTTTCATATCAGACTAGCTATGATCTTTGTGTACTTCTCTCTGTTTCTTGTCTTTGTTTTCCCCTCTTTCAGGCACATCAGTCTGTTGCTTGACCCAACTGTGATATTCCCCATGAAAAGGCTTCCAACTGCTCTTCTTGTCTTGATAAAGCAAAGCTGAGATCAGTGTCCAATGATAATATATGATACTTCCCACTTTACCTGTAGCTTAGAAGATTTTCGTTTTGTTTTGTTTGTAACTGTGATGCAAATCATCAGGCTTCTCCTATTTTGTACTTGATTTGACTTGCTCTGTGGTCATATATTCTTTCCTGTCTATTGCTTGCTTCAATCATGTTTTCCCTCGCTTTTTCATGTATATCCCACACCATCTCTATATATGATCAGAATGATTCTTAGCATCCTCCGAGTATGGTGGTTTTCGATAGCATAAACCAGTAATTCTATTTCTCTGTACATCGTCATCATGCTTGGGGAGTACCTGGAGCCCTCATGTACTGATGTCAAATATGCCAATGTTACTAAGGGTAAATGTGCATTCCAATCACACTGATCTACTGAGATGTATTTGCTTAAAATATCCTCCAACGTTCTGTTAAATCTTCCACCATGCCATCACTTTCGGGGTGAATGGAATAGTTATTTTTTCATCAATTCACAGAATATCACACAAAGTCTGAAAGAGTTTTGACTCAAATTGTTGGCCTTGATCTGTATGGAACTGATGTAGCACACTGATTGACAAAAATAACTTGGCAACCATTGCTTCCTCTTGATTTGGCATAACATCTAGTAAACTGATCCATTACAGCTAGTATGTATCAGTTTCTGGAAGAGGACTCAAGATGTCCATAGCCACTCATTCCACTGGATCCCAACAATGTACTGATTAATTTTCCTCAGTTCTGACACGGTGTGTCTTTCCTCATTTGGCTATGTTTTTACCTTGCACACCATTCAGAGACAATGTCATTGTATCTTAACCAATAAAATTGTTCCTTTACTCTTTCAAGTTTTCTGGATATACCAAAATGTCCAGAACTTGGGTTGTCATGAAGCATCTGCAAACCATCAAGCTGCAGTGATAATGTCAATACTAACTAACACCTTGGTCCTCATGTGGAGTCATACTGAGCTGAGACTCTCTATAATTCACCTTGTATGACTGGTCTCTTTTGGACGCCTATTGACAAAATAGGAATACATATACAATATACATTGCATTTGCATATGAACACACTGCTGGTTGAAGGAAAACTGACTGGTGTGCATGACACCCATATTTATAAACTTCAGCTGCACTACACCATGTAACACTCCACCAAAATAGTGCATATTGCTACTGGGTATTTAAGACACAATAAATATTAACAATCGTTAAAATACTGTGATTCAAGATAAATACTGAATGCTAATTACGTGTATATTATTACACCTTTAATTACAAATGCATGACCAAACATTGAAATCACTGTTTCAGATGTATAACAGTAAACACTGACCTCCAAATGAATTGGTGGTGTGGGAAAATTAGAACATGCACTATGGGGGTATGTTGTCTTTGCAGGAGATGGTGAGTGCATTACTTTATTGTTAAGTATAACTTGGTCTACATAAAAACCCATTACATAAACTGTTTATTAATATTCAATTATGCTTGTACAGACCACACTGTGAAAATCTGAGGCGCCTCCAATACATAAATTGTCTCCAAAACTGAGATGGCTGACAATTGTAAAATACATTGAATGTAGCACATAATATCAGTCATACAAAACATTCTTTGGCAAAATTTTGTACTTAACATAGTCTCAAAATACCCATCTGTACATGAAACTAGTATATTTGTAATTTACAGCATTCAATATAAACAAATGCTGTAAAACTAAATGCTTACCGTGCTTTACATATATACATGCAACAAGAGAATGGTATATATTAATTGATCATAATAAATCTCTCCCAAAAATGTAATAGTTTGTATTCATATAAAATTTGTAACACTATCTAATATTAATAAGTGGTACATCCTACTAATTTGTAAACATGATCAACAACAGCAAGAGAAGCAAAGAGAAAGGAGTACTTGGTACATGAATAGCTTTATTTCTCGGATATGGTTCATAACAGAAAAGTGAGTTACAAAGTTTATAATGAACTGTCAAATTTGTACCCAGAGGTTTACTCAAGGATGAGCAGAAATTTTGCTATTACTTACAATGAAACTGCACCATCAATATTATAATAGAACAAGATTTTGAGAAAATCAAGTATGGACAGTGACAGTTCTTGTTTCAAGTATTAAGTGTCTTTTTCTAATAAAGGAAATTTTATTTTGTTGTGAATCAACAATAACACTTGAATATACAGTGGGGCCCCGGCTTTAGAACCTAATTGGTTCCTGGACAGCGTTCGTAACCCGAGGTGTTCGTAACCCATAATGTGTTTTCCCATAGGGTCCCATTGTTAAATTTTTAATCCGTTCCCGAGCCCGAAAAAAATTGCCGAAAATCGCTGCTACATTAAAAGAAGGTGAAAAAACACAACCCATACATAGCAATCAGACACACAAACACACTCAAAACCCACCAAAAAACCCACAAACATTACACAAAAATAAACACAAGAACACCACAGACTCCTTTTTTCACCTTTTTTTCACTCTATTTGAGTAGAGGCAGCCATATGTGAGATCGCATGTTTGAAATTTTGCGTGTAAGCGAATGGTGGTTTGGTTCATAACCCGAGTCACCGTTCGTAACCCGAGTAATTTTTTTTGGCTGGCTGGGCGTTCGTAACCTGGATCGTTCATAACCCAGGGTGTTTGTAAGCCAGGGCCCCACTGTATCTATATTCATGAAAAAAGCAGTGACATAATATGCAATGTTTTCAGAGGTAGACATGGATGTATCTCAAAACCTCTTCTAGTAATATATTTAACTTTCTTTTAATGTTTGCTTATTTTGTAAATAATGGTATTTAATACAGAATAGAGAAAATCTTCATTAGAGAAAGCATTTTATTGACAATTATTCCCAACATGAATATAAATAAGTATTAAACCATTTAACAGCTCCCCCCCCCACTTGTTGTCAACATCTAGCAATATTGGCATCCCCTTCTAAAATTTTCCAGTGTCTCTTGGTAACTTGCACCCTTGCTTAAACTGCAGTCTGTGTTTCTTCATGTTTCTGCACCATACTGTGTGTGGGTTATTGAGGGAGAAGTGCACCAGAATCATCATCTTTTTGGCTAAGTTGGTCAGATTTTGCTGCAAATTAAGGTTCATAGAATGCACTGTGCCAATATGTTTGTTTGAATGGACATCAGACAAGTTTATTAAGAAGAAAGGGTCATACCATATGTTCACATGGCTTATGGCCATTTGAGCTGAAACAACAGACCTAGTTTTACTAGTAAATGATATTGTGTGCTGAAGGAAATGTCTGATGCACACACTCATATACCCATGCCTTTTTAAAAATGGAGATATAACTTTATAGGCAATAATCTGACAAAGCTCTTCTTATATGTGACACAAATTCTTGTTAGATACAATGCATACCAAGTTTCCTAACGAAATTTATATGGTTCATAAAATATTACTGTCATTAGGGTGTGAGGATAGGGAGACTCAGTTTGCACAAGAAAATTGGGATAACTCCTATAAAATATTAACAGAAAAAGCCCACTCTTTGGGTAAGACACACTTTCAACTTATGGTACAAGAGCATAAACTATGCTTCATTAAGATACCTCAAATCTTTCAGCAGATATGAGACACAAATTTCAATAAACAGGGAGGTAACTCTAAAAGTACTAATTTGACAAAGCCAAATCTTACATTGAACATGAATTCTTGGCATGATACAAATGCATTCCAGATTTCATAAAAGTATCTCAAAAGGTTCTGGAGATATTAACAAGACAAGAGTGTGATGCATGGACACAGTTTGTAATAAATATGTGAAAATGCTTAAGATGCTGATCAGTCTCCATTTTCATACAGGACACAATGACTTAGTCATGATACAAAAGCTTATAAAGTTTCATGAAGATATCTCAACAGATTCAGGGGATATTAAAGAAAGTGTGATGCATGGATGGATGGATGAATGTACAAGCTGACTACCCCCCCACCAAGTATAATTATGCAAATAAAAATACTGAGGACCTGCATTTAATTCTAATAAAATAAATATGCACATTAATATTTTAATAAAGTAAATAAATGTACATCTTTTGATTGCAGATGATCCATTACCTTCCAATGGAAGCTAAATCAGTTGCTATGTCCACAGCACTGTTTCCAATACCCACCACTAGAACACGCTTTTCTTCCATGTTGTTAGTTATAGCATCTTTGTATTTGACACTATGGATTATCTGCCCTTAAATAAACAAACAAATTCTGATGCTGTCAGTACAATATTGACAGAGTAAAAGGTAAAAAGCCAGGTATGCACATCAATAAACATGGCAGACTATAGGTATATGAAGATCAACCAGCAATGCAGAGCTGGCAATGGGAAGCAATATCGGAGACTAACACAGTAACAGGGGAATCGCAACTCCCTACCTATCTCAATACCTAGCTATTATACAACTGAGACTTTGGTGCACTATAAGATGATAATACAGATTCACTGAAGGGACAAGAGGAACTAGCTCAAGATGCACATTTTGTAAATCAAACTGCTTCTTTATATCATTAACTTAGGAAATATAGATATCCTTTTGTTGGCAAATGGTGTAAATGTGTATTAATTTATTTGGACACTTGTGCATAATTTGGAGAAAAGGAAGTAAAGATAAATTTGAATTAATAAAGAAAATTTGCACCAGATCAACTGTAAACAATTTTATAAACTCTGTATGCAAGATCTATGACTCAAACCTATATAGTCTCAGTATATTGAAAAATGTATTGCTACTTAAAACTCAGCAGTTTCACTTTGGTACTCTTACAATGTAAATCAAGGTTAACTTATGAACAGGAAAATTAATTCTTTCCAGTGATATTATCTTTGTCACTATTAATTGACATGCAGAGATTGAAAACTTAACCAAGCCCATAAAATATTACTCATTCCCTATTGCAATGCAAATAAAGGTTTCCAGTGCACTGTAAGATCAAAAGTTGGATTTGTTGAGTGAGCTTGGGAAGATTATTCATGGGATACAGGCTGACCTTAGGACAATTAGATTGATTTCTAATCAGGCCACACATTCACAGGAGCCCCACACATTAGTAATATTTTAAAATATACTTATAAAGTAATTTTAAAGTGATGAAAGAAAGTTCAAGTTCAATATCATATAAAACATGTTTAAAAGTTTATTTCCAAATGCCATGCTCATAGGGGTCCCCAAGCATAAATCCAGGGGGCCCCACCAAAATGATCCAAATTGGGCCCTACGTTTGCAAAGGCCGGTAATGATGGATATATTTTTGAAAAAAACTTCTTTTATATTTCATCATTTGGAACATCTAAGATGCTGTAACAAATAGAAAGAATAAAACATGGAAAATGAAGATAAACCTAATGTTGATAATAAAACCTTTTTGCTGTGTATGTTGACAGTATTTTGAAATGGGGAAAATATGTAGACGACATCTGTAGGTCTCTCACAACAAGGTTATTACCCAGTATTTTGAAATGGTAAAAGTATGTAGACCAGATCTGTAGGTCTCTCACAACAAGGTTATTACATATTACCAGTATCATGAATTGATAAAAGTATGTAGACCACATCTGTAAGTCTCTCACAACAAGGTTATTACACAGTATTTTGAAATGACAAAAGTATGTAGACCATATATTTTCTCTCACAACAAGGTTGTTATAATAAAGTGTTTTTGAAATTGTAAAAATATGTAGACTACATCTGTAGGTCTCTCACAACAAAGTTATCACACAGGTTGAAAAGAGATCTCCTCAGAGATACAAGAATATTTTTCTATAATGCCTATCTGTACTGATTTACCACTCAAGCAACCACTGGGAATCTCATTTGCACTGATCTACTGTTCAGCCATCCAGTGTGATGCTGGCAGTGCAAATGAGAACAACCATGATCTGACAGCTAGCTGGAGTTTCCAATCCTTGTGTTACCCACTTTTCAAAATGTATTTTGTGCAAGACATAAATCTCAATCCCTCATTTATTGCATTTAAAAACAAAAGTGATATAGTTTGTGTATGCATGTGGCAAATAACTTACCCCTCCAATTATGGGCTATGATAGGCCCTTTATAGGTTCTTAATTTCTTAATGATATGCTTATTCATTTTATTTAATTTGCTGCTATCTGCCAATTCCAGAGTTATTGTGTAAATGAATGAATGAATGAATAAATTAACTAATTAATTAGTAATGCTTAAATTATTGGAGTGATATTTTCTGCTTGATAGTAAATTAAAATTAGATTTGTGTCTGCAAACAAAATGTATGATCCCAATGCAGCTCAATAAGTCTAAATCACAAATGTCTAATGAAAAGTTGAGGGAAAAACCCAACAAAATCATGATACAAAATGAATAGTTCATTTAAATAGCACAGAGTGGTTCAATTCCAGGCCCACGGGCCATTTTTTTGTGGCCTGCACCCATACAAAAAGTCGGTTCTATAATTATTGTAAAATTATTATGGTATAATATGTATCATGTATGGCCCATGAACTTTAGATTCTTCGTCCATGTAGCCCCCAGTGTTGAAGATACTGGACCACCTGAAATAGCACAAGAATCTAATTAGGTCATCTACATATGGATAAAAACATGTCTACTAGATTTCTTGCATACTAGACATACTTGTTTGTGTGCAGGCATACTAAATGGGGTTTCAGTCTTAGCCTGAAAACAAAAGAAAAATCAACTCATCAAAAATGCAAAAGATGCTTAAGTTGTATCCAAACAATCAAAGCTAGTCATCTAATTATGCATAACAATAGGAACAGAAAGGTCAAGATGTTTGTGCACATACATGCTATTTGGACAGACTATGATGGACTGATGGGAGTACAGACATATCATGAAATAGTTACCTAGGGATGGATAGGTTGCTGGAAGCATAAAATATAAACACTTGTCTACTCCTGAGTGTCATACAAAGGTAGAATCTTCTTGCAACCATACATCTATTCAAAATTTTACCTTTGAAAGAGTCCTGACCAAGAAATTTTGCATAACTTGGTTCTGCATGGTGACCAGTTGCTACAGCGACATACTTTGCAACATAAACTGTAGTCTCATCACCAACAAGGTCATTTTCTCCACTTTCTGTCACATACTTTGTTGTAACCCGCCAGTTATCACCTGTTAATAAGGAATTAAAACAAATCACTGAACCTTTGAAAAACACATACACACAGTATTACTGGAGTAAAATTATTAAGTACTGGAACAAATAACACATATTTTAAAATATTTTATAAAACCATTCAACATCTAGTCAACACACTTGTCCTAATTGAGATTCAGGCAAAAAGAGGCAAATACATCTATATATATCTGCAGTTAGGAAACACATGTCTGCTTATCTCTTTCATCCAACGTCTTCAACAACCTAAACTTGTAGTTCTATATATTAAAGGAAGTGGATCAAAATTCTGGATACAGTATTGTACACATCTTGAAAATCCTAACTTCCACAACTGGAACATAATCAATAATTTTATCTTGGGCTACTGAAATTTCCTTTGATGATCAGATCCCATTAAATCACCTAATTAATAATAATTCAGGAGGTACAACCTGAAAGCCATACAGTTGAGCTCCATTCCTCTTGCCAGTTATCCAATAAAGTGCAAGTGTACTTTCACTTTAACAAGATTAGCAGTTGCTATTACATGTGTATATATATCATTCCTACTCATGACATCGTGATTCCATGTGTATAAATATCATTCCTACTCATGACATTGTGACTCAAAGTGTATATGTATCATTCCTACTAATGACATTGTGATTGCATGTGTATATGTATCATTCCTACTAATGACATTGTGATTCCATGTGTATATATATTATTCCTACTCATGACATCGTTATTCCATGTGTAAATGTATCATTCCTACTCATGACATTGTGATTCCCTGTGTATATGTTTCATTCCTATTCATGACAGTGTGCTTACATGTGTATATGTATCATTCCTACTAATTACATTGAGGTTCCATGTGTATATGTATCATTCCTACTCATGACCTTATGTTTACATGTGTATTTGTATTATTCCTACTCATTACCTTATGTTTACATGTGTATATGTATCATTCCTACTAATGACATTGAGATTCCATGTGCATATGTATCATTCCTACTCATGACATTGTGATTCCATGTGTATAAGTATCATTCCTACTAATGACATTGTGATTCCATGTGTATATGTATCATTCCTACTTATCATCATCATCATCATCATCAATCCCTTAACTCAAGAGGTCATTGAGGCATCACAGTTGACTTTACAACCAATTCTCTCCATCTTTCCCTGTTCTCTATTGCCCTTTGGGAATCTCCAAATCCCATGCCTGTCCACTCCTTAATGTTGTCTTCCCACCTCTTTCTCTGTCTGCCTCTTCTTCTGCACCCTGTGCCTTGCAAGACTGTTTTTGCCAGTCCAGAAGATCTTGCAACATGACTGTACCACTTCAGTTTGTGCTTTTTTACAGTGGTCAAGAGGTCTTCATAGGATCCGATGGCTTGTTGAATCCTGTTGTAGATTTCTTCATTGGTTACATGGTCAATGTATGAGATGCCCAAGATCTTGTGGTAGCATCTCATTTTGAAGGTTTGAATCCTTTGTACATCTGATGTTAGTGTCCATGTTTCACAAGCATAAAGAAAATGGATATGACAATTGAACACATCAGACTTATTTTGGAACCAAAATCAATGTTGGTATCTTTCCATATTGGTCTCAACCTTGTTATTGCTGCTGTTGTCTGGGCAATCCTGCAAAGAAGTTCTGGTTTGGAGCCCTCATCTGTGATAACTGATCCCAAGTACTCGAAGCTTGTGACTCTTTCCAGCTTCTGTCCACTGACCTTTATTTCTACACTGATGCCATTGGTGTTGTTTGTCATCAGTTTGTTTTTTTTCGGCGCTAATCTCCATACTGTATGCTGTGGAGATTGTATCAAGGCACTCAACCAAGTCAGCCAGTTCTTTTTATCTCCTGCTAAACCATCAATATCACCTGTGAAGCGAAGGTTGGTGATTGTTCTTCTTCTGATGCTGACAGTGCCCTTGTCATGCAAGGCATCCTCCATGATCCTTTGCAGGAAAATGTTGAAGAGTGTAGGTGACAGGATACATCCCTGTCTGACTCCAACTTTTGTTCAAAACCAATCTCCTCTGCTGCCATTGATGAGGACAGCACTGGTGGCTTTGTCATAGAGGTGCTCAACAACCTGCACCAGGTTTGAGCTGATGTTGTACTTCATAGTTGCCCATAAGGTCACATGCAATACCCTATCAAAGGCCTTTTTGAAATATATAAAGACGTGGTATAGATTCTGCTGATGCTGAAGGTATTTCTCGCAAAGGAATCTGAGACTGAAGGTTTGTTCTGTGGTGCTCTTTCTTGCTCAGAAGCCTGCCTGCTCTTCAGTAACAATTTTCTCTGCATGAGGCTTTAGTCTGATGAGAATTATCTTCAGCATGACTTTGCTCGAGTGACTGATCAAACTGATTGTTCTGTAGTTTTGGCACAGCTGTAGGTTTCTTTTCTTGGGGAGCGCGATGACCAAGGATTGAGTCTATGTGATGGGCCCTTTTCCTGTCTGCCATATCTTGTTGCAGAATGTTGTTAGGACTGTGACTATCTCTTCTCCTCCTTCTTGAATGAGCTCTATTGTATGTTGTCAATGCCGGCTGACTTTCCTTTCTTTATTGACCTAACTGCAATTTCTACACAAAGAATAGGGTTGTCATCAATTTCTTCTGCCTGAGGGCAATTTAGTACTGCTGTTTCTCCTTGGGTCTTATGATTGTACAATTCTGAGTAGTATTCTGTCCATCATTTAACGATCTCTTGATCTTCTGTGAGGCATTTTCCTGATTTGTCTTGGATGGTGGTAGTTTTCCCTTATTTATGGGTTGTGAGATCTTTCACCAGTTGATATGCAATTTTACTGTCATTTCTACTCAGACTGTCTTTGATTCTGCAGCATTGTCTTTCTATCCAGGATTCCTTTGCCTTTTTTATGCTTTTCCTGATCATGTTGTTTATCTCTCTGTATTTTCTAGCTCCTTCATTATCTCTTTTTCCCTTTTTCAGTTCTCTTCTTTTGTTGCATAGTTCAAGGACATCTGTTGTGACCCAAGGTTTCTTTTTTCGATTATATTTGCCAATGATCTCCCTAGCTGTGCTAGTTACAGCTGTGTTGAATGTGGTTGTTAAGGACTCTGGGTCGGTGTCTTGGCTGTCCAGGGTTATCAAAGGTCAAATTTACCACCTATCATTGCTTGGAAGGCTTCTGTGACTTTTGGATCTTTCAATTTTTCAAGGTCAAATCTGATTCTTGTTTGGTTAG
This sequence comes from Megalonaias nervosa, assembly GCA_016617855.1. Lineage (NCBI taxonomy): Eukaryota > Metazoa > Mollusca > Bivalvia > Unionida > Unionidae > Megalonaias > Megalonaias nervosa. The sequence goes on along the minus strand of JAECUM010001580.1, from coordinate 47,905 downwards.
GTTTATTGATCATTTTCAGGTGGAGGCGACACATTGTCATTAATAAATCATGGTCACCTCCAGTATCTGCTTCTGGAAAACTGTGTTCTGGCGATATACAGTCCTGTGCAGAATCGTTTTTTCACCAAGATATTGTTAATCTGGTTGTGATGTTGTCCATCTGGACTGTGCCAGGTCCATCTTCTAGATGCTTTGTGAGGGCCGAACATGTTGGCTAACACAAGATTGTTGTAGGCAGCAAACTCCAAGAGCCTGAGTCCTCTTTCATTTGTTTCTGCATTGCAGAATGGTCCACAGGTGCTTTGCCAGTTTGTCTATGAATCAACTGCCACCTTTGTATTCCAGTCTCCTTGTACAAACAGAATGTCCTTCTTGGGTGAGTTGTCAATGACATCTTACAGTTGGTTATAAAAATTCTCCAGTTCATTGTCATCATAGTCAGATGTGGGTACATAGGCCTGATTGTGATGTTGAAGGGAGTCGCCCTCAGGCGGATGGTAATGAGCCTGCTTGAGACTGGGCAGCAACCCATAATGTTATTCACAATGCCCTTGTGGACAAAAAAATCCAATGCCATGATTGTGTTTGTCCCCTCTTCTGCTGAAGTAGAGCTTTATTATGCCCTTCATCTGTCGTTATTTTGCCAAAGTTTCTCCAGCGCACTTTGAAGAGACCAATAATGTTCCAGTTGTATCTCTCCAACTCATGTGTATGTTCTTTCAACTACCATGTGTAAATGTATCATTCGTACTCATGACATTGTGATTCCATGTGCGTAAGTATCATTCCTACTCATGACATTGTGATTCCATGTGCATACGTATCATTCCAACTCATGACATTGTGATTCCATGTGTATATGTATCATTCCTACTCATGACATTGTGATTCAAAGTGTATATGTATCATTCCTACTACTGACATTGTGATTCCATGTACAGTGTATATAAGTAAAATTTCTACTGATGACATTGAGATTCCATGTATATATGTATCATTCCTGCTTATGACATTGTGATTCCATGTGTATAAGTATCATTCTTACTCATGACAATGTGATACCATGTGTAAATGTATCATTCCTACTCAAGACATTGTGATTCCATGTGTATATGTATCATTCCTACTCATGACATTGTGATTCCATGTGTATATGTATCATTCCTACTCATGACATTATGATTACATGTGTTATGTACCCTGTTTAGTAACCACCTACATGACCAATATAAAAATCCTAAATATTCCTAGTGAAATCACCATTTAGTTTTCTACTTTCTTTTTGTTAAAACAAGTCAATATGACATTTCACAACAAGCACAAAGTGAACCTTACATAAATATGTCTTCAAAGGAAGTGAATTATCGACATTATGAGAGGCTGGTGAGCAGCCTATATTTCACAGACAAAAATCTGCTAAACAATACAGTCAGTTGCATTATGACTATGTTGACATACTGGGCAGTGCTTGAAAATTTAACTGGCCCATAATACAAGACCTATAAGAGACCGGAACATGTATATTATCCAATTTATTCCATGTCATAGGCTTCATCTACTAATGGGGTTAATTGGATAAAGCTTGTGCCCCATTCTCTATACATAACTTTTAAATCTATCTCATTATTGTATGAGTTCAGCATGGCCAAACTCTATTTATTTTTTGAAAAACATTAAAATAATTATGAGTACCTTATCTTCTGTTTCAATTCAAAACTAAGGTCCAGAATTCCTTATTGATTCATTCCAGCAGTTCACCAGATTTTTTTCGATTTTTATAGAAAACAGAAGAACATGTAAAAAGTCATATTATTATAATTATTACTATATGACAATGTCACTTATAGGAAGCAAATAATAGGGATTTAATGGGACCAAAAAGATGTATCATCTGTCCACATCAGACAAAAGCCCTAAAACTGTCCATAATTACAGAGTACTTTTATATGCTAACATTCTTTAGGACAGGTTTTATGTAACAAACATGACCATCAAAACAGGCAGGGACATTCATATTTTTTTATTTTCTCACTGTAATCAACTGAAGCTGATGTGCAGATTATTCTCCAGAGATGGTAAATGTGTGAGCTTGTTGCACACACACACACACACACACACACACACACACACACACACACACACACACACACACACACACACACACACACACACACACACACACACACAGCATTATGATAACAAAATATCTTTGGGATGACTTATAAGAAGACTTTTCAACCTCTACCGTCTACTTAGGTAACATCAACTGCCTGTGATAAATTAAAAAGTCTAATGGGTAACATCAACTGCCCGTGATAAATTAAAACGTCTAATGGGTAATATCAACTGCCCGTGATAAATTAAAAAGTCTAATGGGTAACATCAACTACCCATCATAAATTAAAAAGTCAAATGGGTAACATCAACTGCCCGTGATAAATTAAAAAGTCAAATGGGTAACATCAACTACCCATCATAAATTAAAAAGTCTAATGGGTAACATCAACTGCCTGTGATAAATTAAAAAGTCTAATGGGTAACATCAACTGCCCATGATAAATTAAAGAGTCTACTGGGTAACCTCAACTGCCTGTGATAAATTAAAATCTAATGGGTAATATCAACTGCCTGTGATAAATTAAAAATTCTATTATGTAATTCTACTATGTAACTGACATTAATAAACCTTGATATTACAAACCTTCTCTCTCAATTCTGAAGACTTTAGTATTAAACTTAATGAGCTTATTAAGTTTAAAATGCATCATGTAGTCTCTGATGTACTGAGCCATGTCTGTGTTGTGTGGGTAATCTGGCACATTATCAGGAAATGGGAAGTCAGAAAAACAGTAGTTGTGCTTGGACACATTTCTGAAAAACATTAATGGCCTGAATAAAATGTTAGCATATTAGCACTGCAACTTTTCTTTGTGTTTAAATTTGACTATGTTTCTTTTTTTCTCTCTCTCTCTCTACATATATACACATGCATATATTTATTTATTTTGTGTGCTTGACCTTTGTCTGTGATTCAGGGTAGAGTTCTGTCCTACATGACTATTGCCTTGTTGAAGGAAGAGAACTTGTGACCCATATCCTGGACATTTTATATTGTCTTAGTTCAAGTGAAATTAGTATATGTATATAAAGATGTGGTGTTGTTCTTTCTAGTTCAGCCTGTGGAATCATTTACTGTTGTGTTCAGATATAACTTTGAGAAGAATAGTTTATTTAAATTCTTTATTAGAATTACAAATTGCTCATTGACCTTTTGGAACAAACACTACTTTGGGATACATCAGCTCTTTTAAGACTATTGGTACATCAACACATTCAAGATACTGTAATTTATTCAGAGCATTCTATATTTTTAGACATGCGATAGAACATTCAATACTGAAAGTTTCTCTTACATTTTCACTGTATAACTTAGAGAAATAAATTATTTGTTAACCTTATTAAACTTGTTGGTTTTGCTTATATATATATATATATATATATATATATATATATATATATATATATATATATATATAAATAAACCCATGTCAGTGGGAATTGAGACATAACAGTCACTTTTTACTTTGTCTGAATCATTGTCAACAGTTTGCTTAGGTTTGGGTTAAAGTTTTTCATTAGCAAGTATTTCAAAAATGCCTTGATAGATTCTCATTATATTCAAAGCAAGTCAATTCTTTCTGCAGTATGCTTTCCTCTTGACCTTTGGGTCAATCTAACAGACAAAGAGAATTTGCATTAAGGTTTTGGTTAAAGTATTTTCCATTTACATGTATTTTCTATATCCATTGCTGGATTCTGTTCATTATTGGAATAAATAATTATGAAAAAACTAATAAAATCCATTCTGAGTATTGCTTTGACCTTTGGGTTGAGGTCATACTCATATGGTTTTCTCATTTGCTTATATTTCCTAAGCAACCTGATGGATTTTATTCACACTTGGAATAAAAAAATTAAGAAATAATGATGATTTTAACACAGTTAATTATGTGATATCCTTGCTTGGTCCTTTGACCTTGGGGTCCAAGCCACAGTCATATAAAATGCGTGTTATAGCTGTGATCAAACTTTTTTCTTTGCATCTATTTCCTAAACCTCTTAATGGATTTTGTTCATAGTTTGAACAAATCATTATTAAGCTATGACAAATTATTTTGTGGCATGCTCACTCAGCCTTTTGACCTTGCAGTCAAGATCACATGTTTTACAGCTTAGAAAACAGTGTTTTCAGAGAATTTTGGAAGTAAACTAATATTAGGTACAATTTAAAGCCTTTAAAATCAATGACAAAATCATGAACACAAGTGTGCCATGGAAACTGATGCCTCATGTGTGTCAGTGTGTTTATGTAAACCCTCCCCCTCCCTTATGACTGTCTTGCAAGAATTTGAACACAAAGTTTTAACATTATTGCTAATGGTGATGCCATTGCTGCTAGAAAAATTATGCCTACATCTCACCATGCTCACATGGCCAGGGCCTGCATGTTAAGCCCATAATCAAAATATTGCTATATAAGGTGTGATACTGACCATAAGTTCAAAAGGATGAGCAAACATATTGCAGAATGGATTGTCTTAACATCATAATGATTCATCCAATGTATGAATAAAATCCAGTATGTGGTTTAGAAAATACAAGCATATGAAAAAATATGAAAAACTTGAAGCAAAACCTTAGTGCACATTTTCTATGACTGACTTTGACTCCAATGTTAAAGGAGCAAGCATACATTTCACCTAATAAACTCTCTAAGCTTTATAATGATTGATTTCAAGCATGAAGAAAATTCATAAAGCTGTTTAGGAAATACAACTGAAACAACTTTAACCAAAACTTTAATGCAAATTTTCTATGACTGAGCTCGACCCCAAAATCAAAGGAGCATCATACATGTAACCAAATCAGTTGCCTTACATTAACAATGATTCATTCCAATCATGAACAAAATCCTTTAAAGGATTTACGAAAACAATTTAACCAATTTCCTCAATGTAGATTTTCAATGACTGACCTTTACCGTATGGTACAATCATAGATATAAGCAAAAGAGTAACAAAATCCATTATGGTGTTTAAGTAAGATATGATAATGAGAAAACTTTAACCAAACTTTAATGCAAAATTTTTATCACTGTGATCTTGACCCCAAGGTATAATGGACTAGAAAGCAGTCACAAAAGAAATGTCTTAGCTTTATGCTTATTCATGCCAATTAGGATGACAACCTTTCACGGGATTTATGAAATATATATGCACATGCAATGCTTTAAACAAATCCTTAACAAAATGTTATCACCACTGTCACTGCATGAAAATTACTTCCATATTTCACTTTCTGCTCATATAAATTTGACAATAAAATTGAGTACATCTGTGCCTTTGAAACACTGAATTGTTTCATTAGTTGTATAGTATCATGTATACAATGGAAATGTAAACTTATATGTAGGCATATCTTCATTTGGACTATTAAAAATGAGATATTTTAACTATCCATGTATAATATGTGCATCCAACATCATAGTGTTACGTGTCTAGGCTCGTACAAAAGTAACAAGAAAAGAGTGACGACAATAAGCTTTGTAAAATTTAACAAATAATTTATTTTCCTAGAAGAAACAAGGTAAAAATGAGAAAAAGGACTTACGGTTTACGAATCAAATCCAAAAATTAAAAAATTGAAGTCCTATCAATGAAAAGTCCTAAATGAATCTGAATTAGAGTCTCGGTGAAATTCCAAGATGGAAGGCGATGACGTATGCTGTAACCTTCAAAGTGTTGTTGTGTCAACAGTTCCTTGTTGAACCACAGAAAATAATATTCCAGCTTAGATTTCTGAATAAATTTCGATAAATGTCTTTGTCCAAGAATTCTGATGAGCATTAGTGTTTTCCAGGGAAAGAATCAATAATTCCAAAAAATAAAAAAATTCAACTCAAACTGGTCACAACAAAATACCTTTAGGTGTCAAAGATTTAAAGCCCGAATGGCTAGTTCTTCTCAAGAAAATGGTTATACAGTAATTTAAGATGCAAAACAGATTCCCGGATGGGTGTCAAAAATTCATCCCACTGGGAAAACCAAACGTTTGTAACAATAAACACATGTTATTTGTCACGTATGGCTTTAGCTAAAATCAATGGTTCCTACTCTGAAAAAAATAAAAAATAAAAAATAAAAAAAGTTGTTTACTCAAAACTGACACTGGTTCTGAATCAAGGTCACCAAATAGATTCAGTGTTTCAGCTACTGGTTGTTTATCAGGTCAAACAGTACTGAACTGAATTTCTAAAAAAAATATAAAATCCAGTAGACAAAGTTATCATTACAATAGCATGTAATGGAATAAAATAAAATAAAAAAAATTTAAAACTAACAAAAAAGTAATTAAATTACATATACATAACAATAGGTCCAGATCTACAATGGCATATTAATGTATCTGTATGTGTGCTACTTGGAGTTGCATAAAGTCCATTTTGATAGGACCATTACTCGATTTCACATGCTTTTGTTTTGACATTAGCACTTCCGTATCTGCATGGTGTGAGTTCCGGTGATGTCATTTCTGCCTTCAAAAGTAGTAGTAAGTGCGAGTTTCCTGTTAGAATCAAGTAAATTTGTAGTATTATTAAAACATACGCTACGACTATATGAATTATTGTAGTGAAAACTTGTTCATATTTCTATTGAAATGTCTTCTTTACACTGTGCTGGAAAGTTAGTTATTGCCTGACACAGAGCAACACTTTCTGGCATGGTGCCTGATCTATATAATAAAGAATAATATATTTCTTTATAAAGAATGCACATTATACATGGGCAATATGGTAAAATTAATTTTTAAGATATTCCTTTTCTACATTGTTTATGCAAAAACTATAAGTCAGAACAACATGGATACAGTAATTCTCCTTTTATAATGTTACCATTTCTGTAGTGAAAAATATGGACTTATAAGCAATGGGTGGTCTCTCATGTAACTTCTGAAACAAAATGGTATAAATATATTATTTGGATTAACCCTGAGCCAGTGTGGTTTCTGTTGAGAGGGACCTCTCAAGAGGGAGGCCCTTGTACTTTTTTAATAACGAACAAACAAAAAGTACAACTTAGTTATATGTCTGCATAGAGTTTTTCTGTAAGAGGGTATACTTTTTGGTACCTGGGATTTCTGGGACAGGATCAAAGGTCAGATGTACAAAAATGTCAATTATCTTGACATTTTTACATATTTCTTGACCAAATTTGTACATGTATTCATAGCAGTCACATTATTTCTTCCAAGACTAGACCAGGAGGCCAGCCAGATGTCAAAAAGATGGGCTTATTATTAGACATAGGTATCTTCAGTAAATATTTTATTTTTTAAGCAGGATAAATATGTTAAATCTTTGTGAAAGACTTATGGTTATGACCCTTGATCCATGGGTTGTGTGGATGGGTGGGACAGTGGCAGGAAAATATATAATATACATAATAAACAAGCATGAGTTGGCTATGGTGAGCCATGTAAGAAGTTAAAGTTCTTACATGTGAGTAAATCTCATGACACCATAATCATTTTCTCTAAAGGTCCAAAGTCCGCCAACTTCTCCTGACCTCTCTAGCACTGTAACATTAAACCCAGCATCTGTCATGCACTTGGCTGCAGTAAGACCTGATATCCCAGCACCAATCACCAGTGCCTCCGTCTCTATTGTACATTCCATCCTAAAGCAATACATTAACATCCTATAAATTGTGCATGTCAAGTACAGTGGTCATTTACTATCAGAATCTTCAATATTACTAATTCTCATCCAATCCAAACATTTTTTTGAGTTCTAAAATACACTTAAATACATGACAGAATTTCTTTTACTGAAAATATCCATGTGAAATATAAATGGTAAGAACACCAGGGTTTTTTCTATGACAGGGACTACTGCATGTATATACTCTAAAGAATGCACAACCTTATGTTGCTCCTTAAAACTAAACTTTACACATTTGACTTAGTGCATTCCTATGCAGAACATTAAACAAGAAATGCATCATAGTTCTATACAACATAAGATAATTTGAGTATTACAGGTACGCTGATAGGTCACATCCGGTGTGAAAGACTGAGCTGCAGTACATTTTTACCCATTATTAACACACTTTACAATTCTGCTGTTTCAAATGACTTGAATAAATTTTAGAAATTTATTTCTGTATAACAGCACACAGGAATTCCAATAAGATCCATATTTTATATGTTATTTAAGTGTCTTATTAATTTAGTCTCATTCTTTTTTGTATAGAAATAAGCATGACTGAAAACTAGTTTGTGCATTGGCAACTGTATGACCATAGTTGTATGTTGAAACAATATACAGACAATGGTTATATACGAGTAAAAGTTTAACATATACAACTACTCAAATGTAAATCTTAAATTTGCACACTGGGCGACAACTTTATGATGCCATACTGTATGCCTGAATACGCAATCATGCATATTTCCTTGTCATACATCAGCCAAACGATTATTATTAAGATCAAGCAATATTTTTAGTTCTTACCCTCAAGTTTCAATTTAGTGAGTCAATATCTCCGGGTGTAGATGAAAGAGGCTAACACTTTAAGGTGTGTTAAACGCAGTCACCGTAACCACTAACCAGTAATGCTATATTTCGAATTTTGTCACATCTGTGACTAACTTCCACCATTTCACATAATCTGTATCTTTTTATACAAATATAAGCGAGATTGGTCTGTATATGTGCTGAATCACTGAAATGTCTCAAAATTCTTGTTTAATCGTGCAAAGCAGTGGACGTTCATAGGTTTAGGTCATAGTCCATTTTGATAGGACCATTACTCGATTTCACGTGCTTTTGTTTTGACATTAGCACTTCCGTATCTGCGCGGTGTGAGTTCCGGTGACGTCATTTCTGCCTTCAAAAGTAGTAGTAAGTGCGAGTTTCCTGTTAGAATCAAGTAAATTTTGTAGTATTATTAAAACATACGCTACGACTATATGAATTATTGTAGTGAAAACTTGTTCATATTTCTATTGAAATGTCTTCTTTACACTGTGCTGGAAAGTTAGTTATTGCCTGATCACAGTGCAACACTTTCTGGCATGGTGCCTGATCTATTTTCGTTCTGTCAACGTATCTTTTTCCTTCTTCATGCTCGAATTGTTTCTGGAGATCTTTCTTTGATATAAAAAAGCAGTTTCTAGTAGGTTTCTGTGAAAATGTTGTCATATGCAGCACTATACGGAGATTAACCTTATTGTTGATTTGTAATGCGAGAAAGAAACGCTGTGGAACGAATCAGTGGTGTGCTTGTTTAATGTAGTGTTGTTCTTTTGTAAGAAATGGCACGGAGAGGCCCCGTGCATTGCTAACATTGTAGAGTTTCCCTGATAATGAAACTGATCCATTTAAGTTCAAGCATGAAATATATATATATATATATATATATATATATATATATATATATATATATATATATATATATTTATTAATGAGTTCTATTATTTCCTCGGTCACATCTGCTTTGAAAATGGGTGGAATTATTTTAAATGTTCTGTGAAAAAACTCAGTAAATACTGACAGCAGTTTGTTAAGATTACTGGTCAACAACTAAGCAGTTTTTTTTTCCCACTTAAAGTGCCTCCACCAAAAAATGGCACCTTGATTAAATTTGAACGGTCTGGAGATAATAGTGATATAAATGAATAGTTTCAACATGTCAACCAGTCTTACTTAGCTACTGCCTTATTGCTTTAAGACTTGAGACCATATAGCTGGGCCACTAGTAGTTTCATGGTTTGAGTGATTGCATATCATTACATAAACATGTGGATCCCAAACAACAGGTTGTTCTTGCCTTTTTTCTTCTAGATTGGTGATCTGCCAAAACTGACCAGTCCCAAAGAGTTCAGGCTAATGATGTAGAGAAAATATAGCAACTTTAAAATGTTTAAGCTGTAGTAATGAAAAAAATATCTGTTGGACCTAGCTCAGATTTTGAAGTTAGCATGTTGTTCTTTTAAGCAGGAAGGTTTACAATTTTATAATATTTGTGCAGTTAGAAAGATTTTAATTCGCAAATTATAGTGGGCAGGACATATGTTAAACAGTGAAACTATTAAATTAATAGTGCAGTAGCATTTGTGATAGATTTTACTGGTTTATAAAATCATTAATAAAACTGACTGAAATCAAAGTGACCAACGAAATTAATTGGGTAATTATTAATAGGTGTGGTCATGCCACCACTTCATCAATTATCAGTTTGAAATAAAAATTAGGCAATCAGCTCCATCTTTTGAAAATGTCAGGACTAATACACAGAGAACTAAGACACTGCAAGCTAGCCAGGATACCTTAATGATTTGACAAGGCAGAATTGGACTTGATCATATACACATAATCAAACACATTTCTGGCAGTGCTGTGCCTAGTCAGTATATGTTTATGTGGAATTTATCAGTTTTGCCACCACCACCCCTCCCCTTGTACTTTTTATGTGGATTTGTCAAATTTTTAGATCAGATGGACAAATTGAAACTGGGTAGATGTCCCCAGGCATCACTTTACGCACAACAGTTGCTCCTGAAGAACTTAGTTTATTTGTTTTGTACCCACCCACCCACCTCACACATTTGGGTTACTGATTAGAGTATCGGAACAACTTGGTTTGAGTGAAGATTGCTACTTTAGATGAAACAACATTTTTGGTAATCACATGAACACAGAGTGTATTTAATTACAGTTTGTGAGTGTTTCTTTCATTTCAGTTATTAATCAGAGAAGCTGTTGGATTTGTTAGTGGAACTTAAGCTGTACTATTCCTGCAATGCCTCTATTTGGGCGATCCCAGAAAAGTCCGCAGGAATTGGTGAAGCAACTTAGAGATGCTGTCAGTGCACTTAGTAAAGGAGACAAGGGAGACAAGAAGGTTGAAAAGGTAGATGACTTCTATTTTGTACACAAAATGGGAAATACCAGAGAAATCTTAATGTATTATTTCCTCATAAATAGTATGCTTATGTGCACCTTATTTAATTTTTACTTGGTACATGTTTTTTTGTAGCTACATAAAGGGGTTAAAATGCAGCCTTCAGTATTTAAAGTTGCGATGGTCATTTGAAAATTTTGATTTAAAAGGTACAAATTTACATATTCCCAGCATGTCCTATAGTTGATGCACCAAACTCTGAGCACCTGGTGAAAAGAAAGGACAACCCCTATGCTTCTGTTCATATCTTATGGTTTGTATAGGCTAGTTGTTGTGAAGTTGTGCATCTATAATCTTGCTGTTTTAATATACTTATCAATACAAAAGGTATTGTATCAATACAAAATGATACCTTATAGTTGTTACTTTTAATCTTAAAGATCCAGAATAATTATAATTCATTTGCCACTTTATTTGTGTATTTTAATATGTGTTATTTCACAGGTATTGATATGTATCAATATGTGGCATAGGCATATCATTTCACCTCTATAGACTTGGATGTTGAAGGAAATGGAATTCAAGTTTGACCATACCATTCTCATAGTAGGCAATCCATTTTGCAGTCCTTAATTACATGTAAACAAAATACATACACCACTCCCTCGATAACTTGCGCCCAGATAACTTGCGAACCCGCTTATAACGCAGTGTCCGGCATGGCTCCTGATTTTTTTTCCAAAGAAAATATATTTTAAAATGTGCTGAACGTGAAAAAAATCGTGATAAGAATTGGTAAATTGGTAAATTGAACCTTGATACATAGCTCATTTTATCATTGAAAATGGTGATTATTGCCGGTAAAGATAGAATCCATATTGTGAAATTTGCAAGTTCTAATAAGATATCACATATTATGTTAGTTTTTTTTTAGAGAAATAGTTGTCAATACACTAAATAAACAGTCTGGTGAAAACGAATAATTCTGGTAAATGCTAACAGGTGGCAACAGAGAATGAAATAAACACCAATTAAATGTTTTGCTATGTGAAATTCACGTTCTAATCCTTTAATTTCGCTTCAGTGTACACTATAATCACAACATGTTCTCTTCTATGAAAACATGAAAAGAGTCAATCGACCGTCACATTGAAACCTGTGAGTACTTCTGTGAGAACCTAATTACATGCCGGCTTTGTTTTGATCAACAACTTGGGGAAGTGTTTGTTGCATTAAAAAAAATCAATTACAAGAGACCTGTGTTGTTTTATCACATTGAATATGTCTTTTGTATCAAATCAAGCAAGGGAAGTACAGTACAAAAAATTCAGAGGCATGCCAATAGGAGCATAAGTTCTTGTGGTCATTACCGTTCTCAAAATTCATTTTATTTGACCAATCAAAAAGGGTTTCACATTTTTATTTACTTAACATCATTGAAGTATATAATATCAGTAGTGTATCCTAATCATTTGTAAATATGACCATGGAGAGCAAAGGAAGTAAGCGAAAGGTGTACTCAGTGACTGAAAAGCTGTGCATCATAGGTATGGTTCATAATGGCAAAGTGAGATCCAACGTTTGCAATGAACTAAAAATTACTGAGTCGACGTTTAGAGGTTGGCTTAAGGATGAGCAGAAACTTCGGGATTACTTACATGATGTTGATTCAGATGATGGGATCAAATGAAAACGAGCACGGACTGCAAACGATACCAAATTAGATTATGCTGTGTATGCATGGTTCACACAGCAACGTGAACAAGGTGTTCCCATCTCTGGAACAATTCTCAAGGCCCAAGCAGAAAAAATGGCAAAAAGTACGGAGAATGAATCTCATTTTAGGGCAAGTCATGGATGGCTTTGGAGATTCCAGTGCCGTCATGGAATTAAACAAAATTCATTGTCGGGAGAGATACGCTCAGCGAATCAGGAAGCCACATGTAATTATCCATACCAGCTCAGAGAGATAATCATCCGTGAACAGTACACAGAGGCGGCAGAGAAATCAAAGAGTAACACAAAAAAATTAAGATTTTTTCAAAATGTGAAGTGATATTTGTCAAACGTGTCACAAACTGCAAGTTTTATCGTGTTCTAATTTACGTTGTTTTAATTTTGTAGACCCATTAAATTCATGTTGGTAATGGTTAACCCTTGTGAATTTATTTATTTTTTTTCATTTTACTTCTACTGCAATCAAATCTACCTATCGCTCGATCGACATTTTTTTTTTTTAAATGAGTGTTGATCTTTTGTATTAAAAAAAGTCTACTTTGGATCAAACAATAAAACTAGAATGTATCCAATTCAACACAAAAATTAGTGACGTAGTACACAATGTGTGAAGTCGTATATGTGTTAAGCGAACGGAAACCATGTGGAATAATGTTTTGATGATTTCCTCAATATACTGTAAGTTATCCTGAAATTAATGGTACTCTGTGAGGAAAAAAGTAAACAAAGTACACTGCTATGAAGAGATTTATGCACAGTTAATCTTAGCATGATTATTAATTGAGTATTCAACACTGTAACATGCCAACCCACCCCACCCCCCTTTTGCCTTTACGTCTATCCCTTTGTTAGTTTTGTTGTTTGTTATAGGTCCCTCGATAACTCGCGCCCTCGCTTATAATGCGGTCGATGTTTTTGGACCCCATTATGCGCGAGTTATCGAGGGAGTGGTGTAATATGTATTTGCAGAATAATTATCCATCAAATTGACTCATGTGAACAGAAGTTATGGGTTTATTCAGCCTTAAAAACATGTAAACACATAGCTCTACTGGCCAATCACTGGAGGAGCTTATGTGATGGTCTGCTGTCCTTTCATTAGCAAGTTTGTTATCTTGACTCCTTCCAGACTATTGTGATGAATGTCATGAAACTTTACACACACATCCATTCCAAGGTCTGTTTGGTCCCATATAAAAATGAAGACCATCAGGCATTCAATGGGTTGTTTTCACGTGACGTTGCAGAAAATGTGTATGCATAGATCCGCCATTTTGAGTCTCAAGCCATTGACAATGGGTGTAATGACAAGCGTGTTTTCCATAATGCCGATTTGTGGTATTGTCGGGTGTTCCAACCGCAGAGGTGTACAAAAAGATGTAAGGTTCTTTAAAGTACCAAAAATTTTGACTGATCAGGGTGAAGAAACAATGAAATTATTGGAAGAAAGATGTCGTTTATGGAAGGCGGCTATCAGCAGAAAGGATATTGAAACTGAAGAGAGATGGGAATGAACGCTTGTTTGCTCAAAACATTTCGTCGGAGGTATGTTAAAATTAATTTTTCAGTTGCGTTATAATGTATGTTTAGCTTGATTTTTTACAGACATTTTAATCCAAGCTATAATACTAACTGATAATCTTGATTTACAAGTCCCGGTGCAAGCAGCAGGGACCAGTCATTTTGGATTAAAAAAATTTACATGACAATGTTATATTTTTGATTAAGAGTATCAGGATTATATATTGACAGTTCAAGTCATTTTCTGTTGACATATGATGACCTTTTTCTTGACTTGCATAATTATTTAATTCTTTTGAATGAAGTCACTATCTCAATTGCTTTCCTTTTCTTGTTACAGGTGTTAAAGCATATTTGCATGACAGAACGAGTCCATCATGGTTGCCAACTCTAGATCTTGGTTGCACAGAAATGACTTCACCTGCAATATGAGCAGCTCATGAGATTTAATTGGGCCAGCCATTGGAAACACAAAAGAAAGATTTCAGATGCAGTATCATCTATATTAACATTGAAAAGAGGTGCATAGAATTTGGGGACAATAATGCCAGTGGCATATCAGAATGTGCTGAGAATACAGATAAACAGAATGACAGTACATGTAATGATCACAAAGTAATGGAACATGCGTCATTTCAGCCTGCATTTTATGATGAAGAAATATCAAAGGCAATAGGCATCCAAACTGACTTGACAGTCGAAGCAATCAAACAACTAGAAGATGATAACAAGTCCAGACTTATTGAAGGCAAAGAAAATGAACAGTTTGATTTTAAAGGACTATACAACCTTCTATCTTATGCTGAAAATTCTGAACAAGTAGCATTTTACACGGGATTGCCCAATTATGGTGTATTAAAACTAATCTTTAATTTAATAGAGGGACATATGAGTAACAACAGTAAGAGTCTGTCAAAAGAAAATGAATTTCTATTGTGTCTTGCGAAACTTCGAATGAATTATCTTTTCCAAGACATAGCCAATCATTTGACCGTTTCTTCACCTACTGTGCAAAGAAGTTTTCACAATACTCTGGATGTACTCTACATTAGACTAGGCTTTCTAGTGCAATGGCCAAATCGAGAACACTTGAGGGAAACAATGCCTCTGTGTTTCAGAAAAGAGTTTGGCGAGAAAGTTGTTGTTGTGCTAGACTGTTTTGAGCGAAAGAGTGCAAAGTTTATTGAGCACACCATTATGTGTACATTGAATGTTATTGTCACACATATGTAACATGTAACTTTGCAGATAAAGTGTACCATACTAATACTAGTTCTATTCCATTTTATGTTTATAATTTGCTGAATGTCAAAATAGTCATGGCCAGTAAGTGTAACAAGAAATCTACAGGCGCAGGTCATGGTTTGAGGATATATTTGATTAACTTGTTTCCTAAGATTTCTTTATCATATTTCAAAGATACAACAGAGACATCATTGCACATATTACTGATTTATTGATTTTTGAATAATGTAACAAATAATAATGTACAATATTGGTCAATTTCTAATCTACATAACACTGCTTTATCAGATATTTGGCATCATCAACATTATAAACTACCATTTCCATTATAATATATACAGTATATTAGCACTTTGAAAAGCATAACATGGTGGGTACTGGCAAATATATTCATCATTTGCACTCGCCACAATACCATTTTCCTTTCGGCACATATTTTAGTTTTATACAACTGGTATGAAACCATATCTTTGGGCAATTTTCACTTTCATAGATTATCATCTTTCTTCCATCATCATCACCACCACAGATGCAGTACTTTCTGTCACTCTGAGTGGAGATAGTTTTGTTTTCTTCACCAGTAATTGTGTTTGGGCTAAGGACTTGTCTCTGTGAAAAAAATTTACATAGGAGTTCAGGCATTACACATTTGGAGTGAAACTCCAAAGCTTTAGAAGACATTGTTTGCCACAGTTCATTGTCTCTGTAAACACATTAATAGTGGTAGTCATGAGGACACCATACATAAAAGTCACAATACTGTAGGTCTGACAAAACATTTGCATTTGCATCTGGTAGAAATATGTGTGTTTACAATTGATTGTTAACCAGTTGTTTATGAATTGTAACCACGGAACATCCAGGATAGGTTTGTCTTTCATGCTGTAGGGGCATTTAATCTCCAGACAGCCATCCCCACAACATGCACAAGAAATCATGCCGTCTGGACTAGCCCCAAACTGGGTTATCTTTCATTGATAATCAAACCGCTGTTCACAAGCTTATAATTGACATGTTTCCTCTTAACTAATGCTGAGTATTCCATCTTTGCTGTTATTTCATGTTTAGTTCCCCAGGCTGTTGCGGCACTATAGAAGGGCATCTTTTTCCCATAAGATGCACAAATTGTTTTCAGTACTGTCTGAGATGGCTGTGAAATGCTAGTGTGGCATACATGATAAAAATTGGAAGCTGTTATTCTTCCTGTATGATATCTGTGTCAAAAGAGACTATTTGATTGGTCCCTTGTCTCCTTCTCAAGATATGATGCTTCTTCCTTGGAAACAGATATGTCTATAGCACTACACTTCTATAACATCTGCTCGTATGATGAATCTGAACAACTTGTATCCTTACTATATAGGCATACACGACTCAAGTCAGTTGGCCACTCGGCAAATAATGACTTGGGTTTGAAGTTCTCTGAGAACTTGCCCGTGCCTCATAATGAGAGAATTGCAGCCTTTGGCACATTTTGATGAAGTTCATCCCAAAATAGGTCCTCCTCATTTGCTGTAGGCGATGGTATGTCTAACGCTGCTGGTTTATCAGAAACAGTGTGCACAGATTCATTATTTGAAACTTGTTGTTTTTTTACTGCAGACTGTAAGTCCATATCTTTTAGTCGTTTATATGGTGTCTCAAATTTAGCTGAAGTAGGAAACATCCAGTATGCAGGTACATCAGTCACTGTAGCTTCCTTGCATATTCTTGCACCTGTCTCTAAGGCAAACAAAACTGCAGCAACATGAATATAACATTCCCCCAGTCCTCCCATGCATGTGCAATGTGCTGATTCCATACTCCCATCTGTGGCAACAATAACCCATGGCTCTAGAGGTTTCTCTCTGACTCACATAGAGTGGGTCACCTGGAATTTAGAATGAAGGAAACATTACAACATATAATATGTAATGTTCAATATTGTGTCAGTACTCAAGCTTTTTGTACATGTTGAATGTATCCATACATTTACATGTGGAATGCTTACATGTACTATCAATCAACCCCATTATTAAATGTGTGGTTACAGCAAATTCACAGAGGGATGAATGGTTCGAATAAAATTGAAAATACTATTGTTATTTTAACTGATTTTAACTCTATAAATCTGTCATCACAAACAAGCTACTGCAGTAATAAAATTGAGTTAACTGAAGTTACGTTATGAAAAGAGAGAAAGAAAAAAATTGAAAGTGTAAGTACCTTTGTTCTCAACAAATGAACCCCATTAATTTCCTTGTGCAGTATTTCTTGGATCCAGCTGTCTTAGAAAAGCTTGTATGCATCAAGAGACTTGTAGTTCTTCAACTGATACTTGGTGTATGCTGATTGTTGAAAAATCAAAAAATGAACGTCTACTTAGCTGACCTCAGATCATTTCGTCCGATCGTCGCTAAAAGCTTCAGCAGGCAGTTTATATGGATCAATCTGTATTTTAGCAGTTTTCTGGATGTATAACCAACATCACCCACAAGTGAATTGAGATAATTAGTATGGATCATAGCTTTCCTTGTTGTCTTCTCCATCATAACTATCAAGGTCAACTATTGATTTGTTGGGGGCTCAAAATGGCGGCATTTGTTTAATCGCATTGCATTTTGGGAAATTGTGTACCTTAGCGTGACGTCGGTGAAAACAACCCATTGGGTATTACACTTTTATTTAGGTAGCATTGATGAAATGTACTGGTGAGACAGCTGAAACTTTTTAAATGAAATATTTAGATGATAATAATAATAATAATAATAATAATAACGACTAACAAGTTGGTGAAAAGATTTATTTTATTTCAAGTGGTGAGGGTTAATGTAGAGTATTGGCATATCTGATTCTTAATTAATTCAACTTATTCCTAATGTGATCAAATTATCAGCACAGTTTTGCTTGAAATACCAAGTAAAACATCTGCAATATCAGTTGAGGTGGTTTATATCTTCATTACAACCTTAATTTATTTGAAACATTAACCAATCTATTGTACTTAATAACCTACTGCTTATTTTATTTCTCAGGGGATGCAATAATATGGTTTTGGAATTAACTGTTTGCATACTGGACGTGCTGCAAGAATCACTCGTTTTAGTAAAAAATAAATAATTCACCTTTACTTTGATCGGAGGATCGTCATATTTCAAAATGTTGGGCAGGAAGAGGTTGGATGTTATGTATGATATGTGTTTATAGGTTACTACTTTGCGGTAAATAGTTTTAAAATATTTTATTGGTTTGTCCAATAATACTCACTGACCGATAATACCCCGAGTGACGTTATCAATAAGGATTAAACAGTGCATAGAAGTAGGAACACTCAGTCCAATCTCCATACCATTGTTTCACGACAATTATTTTTTAAAAAAAACCCCTCTTCTACAAAACACACAAGCTATCAATGAGATAAAGAAGAAAACATCAATAAGGTTTACTGAACGCATTGTAGCCTACATTGTGTCCGAAAACAAAACAGCTGACGGCGCAATGCCTAGTGGGTAAATGACATCATACAGTATTTATAGCTCACCTAACAACCCATTCCCACCGAAAACACAGGGGCTCGTATCATTACTTACAATTTACCTGTCATACTGTACTGTATAATAACTACTTGTTATTATATAGTACATGTATGACAGGTAAATTATAAGCAACGATACGAGCCCCTGTGACCGAAAACAGATGCAATCAACTGAAAAGCTGATGCAGTGTACAGCCGCCCTATGAAACGAGAGCCAATAAATGTTATCTTTTTCAAATTTAATGTAATATAATAAAAAGAAACGAACTTACTTCCAATCCTTCCAATAATTCCTCCTGTAATCCCAAAACTCGGCAACCTTGCGGACACCAAAATCTCTGACTTTGTAATCTTCGATTGCCTTTCTTGGCTGAACATTTAGGAGGTTACGAACATTTCCGGTAATAGGATTATCATATACATAACGCAAACAAGTTCATGGCGATTGCTGAATTCACTCCTTTATAACGCAAGTTTTCACAGACCAGTTTGCCTTTAACGGACCACTTCTGAATTTATTATTGGGGGTGCTCACCAGTTATTATGTACTTTTGAGAGAGTGACATATGTAAGGTGAAGCTGTTTGCATTTAAAACATGCACAGTGGAGAGAATGTTGGCATACCTCTATGCTATTTTGATGTAATGTGGCTGACATTTCTTTGGATATTGTACTTTTGGAAATTGTAAATGATCTTAGCACCCTGCTAACTAAAGTGACTGCTCCCTTGTGCTCCAAAAATCAGCCTGAATTTGTCTAAAGTACACTATCCTTAGCACCTATTAAAATAGGGAAAATGAATTTTGCCAGACTAGACAATACCAGCTTCTGAAAGTGCAATGAATGAATTACCAAATATATAAAATGTAAAAAAATTATCGGCTCTTTTTTTTACAATTTACCTCTGAAGTTCAGGAAGTGAAAATGACCAAGTGGAGCTAGCACTTTTTTGAAAGGTGCACATCTGGAGTGAGGCCAAGCTGTATACTTTACAACCCATATTACACTCATCAATCATACACCAAAATAATGGGAATTAAAGGTTCTTTGAACAATACCTAAGATATACAAGGTCTTTTTTAAATAGCCAGTATAACCAGTGAGGAAACCAGGGGAAGTTCTGTTTCTTTAAAATTCTAACCCTATGCAAAATACGAAACTGTAGAGCACCACCTTAGAACAAATATAAAAATGTATGCAATTATTTTCTTATTTTCATATTATTATGTATGATGTTCTGAATAAATTGGTACATTAACATTGATTTTATGCATGATAATAAGCTAATTATGCTTAATTTGCTCTTGCTTACATAATTTGCCATGAGGCATGTTTGTGTGAGTAGTGATCTTAATTATGGGGAAAGTAGAAGTCTTAGAATATAGGAATAAAGTCAACTTATGTTTAAAACTGTTGCATTAAGTAAAAGAAATATATAGTGAAAATGTTTCTTTTCATTTATTTGCAATGAAATTAAAGAATAAATGATGACAAAGCAAATTATTAAACCATAAGCAAATATTTTACCCTTTGACCTTTGACCTTTATGAACCTTGTCTGTTCCATCCCTTTTCAAACTGTAAAATTTATTGTTGACATATCAGGAATAATTATGGCTAGTTTCATGTTCCTGTCTTTCAGCATAACACTGGTTGCTATGTTGACAAAATGCAATGCATATTTTTAAAATAACTCCCTTTTTTTCACTAAGGGGGGAGGGGCTGTACCTGTTTGAGACTCTGATGCTAATAAATACTGTTCTGAGGGGGGAAATACAGGAAAATTATTCAAAAGGACTGTTTTGATGCTTGCGACTTAAATATTTCAGCTATACAATCAAAATTAAATTCTATAATAATAATACCTATGTGATCTTTAAGGCAGCGCTCACCAGTTATTATGTACTTTTGAGAGAGTGATGTATGTAAGGTGAAGCTGTTTTGCATTTGAAACATGCACTGTGGAGAGAATGTTGGCATACCTCAATGCTGCTTTGATGTAATGTGGCTGACATTTCTTTGGATATTTTACTTTTGGAAATTGTAAATGATCTTAGCACACTGCTAACTAAAATGACTGCTCTCTTGTGCGCCAAAAATCAGCCTGAATTTATCTAAAGTACACTATGCTTAGCTCCTATTAAAATAGGGAAAATGAATTTTGCCAGACTAGACAATACCAGCTCTTGAAAGTGCAATGAATGAATTACCAAATATATAAAATGTAAAAAACTTATCGGCTCTTTTTTTTGACAATTTTACTTCTGAAGTTCAGGAAGTGAAAATGACCAAGTGGAGCTAGCACTTTTTTGAAAGGTGCACATCTGGAGTGAGGCCAAGCTGTATACTTTACAACCCATATTACACCCATCAATCATACACTAAAATAAAGGGAATTAAAGGTTCTTTGAACAATACCTAAGATATACAAGGTCTTTTTTAAATAGCCAGTATAACCAGTGAGGAAACCAGGGGAAATTCTTTTTCTTTAAAATTTTAACCTGATGCAAAATACGAAACTGTAGAGCGCCACCATTATGGCGCATACAAGATTGATTGATGAATCGGCTGCTGTGATTGGATAATTCCATGCTCTGCAACCAATTGACAAATGTGAAAGAAATATTTCCCAGAACTTTCCACAACTTAAGTATTTTTTAAATTTAAAAGCAATAAGTAGATAAGCACCTGCTATGAGCATTACGTAGGGTCCTTTAGTTATCTAAATTTTGTTCTATAAGATAAAATTATCTCCCAGATTCTGATCGTCTGCAGACCGGAAGTGCCATATCAGGCCAAACAAATAAAAGTTCCCGGTTGGCCGACCGTCGCCATTTAAGCTGCCGACCCTAGCACTTTTCTTCTGGTTAAAAATTAAAAAATGAAAATATTAAAAATAAAAATAAAAAATTCCCGGACAGTTTTGAAGTGTTTAGTACATTTATATATATATACCCTTATTTTAAAACCAATGCAACAGGAAATACACATGTGGTGGCGTGGTCTCTTAAACATATATACAAAGGAGGTTTTAACAAAGCACTGACATTATCAGTGTTTTTTAAGACAAGTAAGGTCAAGAAGCAGAATTCATTTACAACTGCATTTGAAGAAATGAAATAAATTGGAGAAGAAGCTATTGAAGTTCAGAGATACCTCCTCCACAGATAAACTTGCCATGTATTTGCAGTTGGATAACTATTTGTGTCCAAAGGAAATACAGAGGAAGAGTTCGTCTTCAGGTGTTAGAATTTAAGTGTATAAATTGAAATCTTTATCAACTACAAGTACACTAACACAAGCTTTTGTGTTTTACTTGATCCTTTACCACTCACAATTTAGCTGCAATTTAACTATTGACATACATTTTGAGTTGAAAGGATAGATGTGGCTTTTGCATAGCTTAAATAAGGATTACAGATGTTGCCCTTTTACTTGGAAAATGTATTTTACAGTACCTGGTTTGTCAACATTTCATGAATACTTGAATTGTATATGAACTAATTGCAAATAAAAAAGATTTTACACCGGTTTAAACTCAAAGTGAAAACATTGTTCAAATTTATGTCATCAATAACTTTGGAGTTCATTTTTCATGTTATTTAAACAGCAAAAGCCAACTTTCTTTGTAAAGTTTAATATTTTTAAAATCCCCAAATGGATTATATGTGTTTCAGAGATGTAATCAGTGTTATACAGAGTACAACCCCTTTTTGTTGTCAGAAAACAGAATCAAGCGTTTGGTGCATTCTTCTCAAATCATTTTGAAAGGGATTAAACTTCCATGTAACTGTGCTATTATCAGCTGTCATATTAAAAATGATAATTAAAAATAGTGCCATGCCAATCATCTATGCAATTTTTTCAGAATTAGTTGTGTATTTATAATTATTATTCTCATAACTAATGTGACAAAGAAACAGTGTCATACAATTTTTCAGAAAACATTTTTACACTAATAATGTAATAGTTATCCTTCTAAACTGGTACTTTAAATTATTATTGCTGTAACTAACACACAAACACAGATTTTAAGAAAAATGTCATGTGACCCTTTAAGCATTGAAGACTTTACTTTAGAATCAGTTATTAGAAAACATATTTTTACAGTTGTCCTGTGTGGTTACAGGGCATTAGAATTGGGGCCACTGTGTTACACTAAGATGATTGTATGAAGTGATTAAAAGTGTATGAATGCTAAGAATTTTTCTAACTTGGGGATTCCAGCATGTATATAAGTTTTGGTTCTTTATATCATATTTTTATCTCCATATAAATAAGATGTGAAACCAGAATCTGTGATCCTGTTTGGCACCATGATGCCTGAACTGAGATGGTACACTGTAAAACCCATATCAATCAATGAACATTAATTACATTAATTTTTTAATTCAAATCCTAGACTTGTTAGTTGTTTTGGTAATGACAGACATTGTTCATTTTAATAAACTGTAAAAATATGTTCTGAATAAATATAGAGAAATTTCTAAGTGCACAGTTAAAACAGACCAAGTCCATTTCCTAGCTAAAAATTTTCTAAGTCTACATTCCCGAGCTATGTCCAAGCTAAAAAAGGACTAAGTTCTTATTTCCGAGGTTTTTCCGAGCCAAAAATAAACTAAGTTCTCATGTCCAAGGTATTTCCTAGTTTTTTTTAATGTACGAGATAATGTCCGACGTTTGCTTATAAAACCTTGGACAAAATATCAGCATTGTCCGAGGTTTCCCAGGTTTTCCTATTTCCTATGAATATTCTGTAGACGGGGACCTATCCCTCTACGGTCAGTACATTAAATTTCTGTTTTTGATCAGTTTGACATAAGCCTACACACCTTACTGACAAATTCAGCCAAGCAATAGTGACAGGATAAGTAATTGTTGCTATTAAAATGTAGGTTTTTTTTAGGGGTAAAACTGATTTTAATTATGCAATACTTACCTGTTGCTATTGCTGAATACCCTCCTCCCACCCCGCTCTGATATCTTGCGTAATTGTCGTCTGTGAAAAGATGACATATAGGTACATTTACCTTCTGCACATGGCCTGTGGCATAGTGGTGTGCAGAAGGTCAAAGGGTCATACTGACTTTTTCTCCACTCTGGGAGGATGTATTCACATCATACGGAATCTATATTTTTGGCATGCAAATAGATTAGCGAAGTAATAGCAACAGGTAAGTATTGCATAATTAAAATTGGTTTCACATACGCACCCTGCCCAACCAAATAAACTATCTTTTAGTTTGTTCATATACAGACTTGAATGCTTCAGTATATTAATAATGAATAAGTATGGTAATGTTTTATTGGCAACAAAGAAATTGAGATGAACAACATAGTATAAAGACACATGAGCATTTGCTCTCATGTACATGTTACAGGCTGTTTCAAACAAGTTTACAAATGTTTTTCAACTGCAATTTTATAGTGAAGTTTTATAAAGTTTAAAAGAAATTCTTGTTTTAGGGTAGTTCATTAAGCATTTTTTCCTAACTTGCAATTACAATACTGTAATCTAGTTACTCCAGTTATTTAAATTCATTACAATGTGTGTGTGCATGTGATTTGGATTTTTAACTTAGCTTTAAAAAATTTTCAGTCATATTGCCATGTCTGCAGTGTGGCAGTTTATAGTGATGTCTAGCACTGGGGCATCATGCTGCACGCATGAGGCATCATGTCCCACCCAGTCATTTTACCTGACAACAGGCTGACCAGTCCAAACACTAACACTAATGCAGCTGCTCGTACCATTTTTATAAGTCTTTGGTATGACTCAGTCAGGGTTCGAACCCATGATCTCCCACATCTGAGGTGGACGCTCTAACCACTTAGGCCACCATTCATTACAATGTATAGCTTCTACAGTGCACTTAAGCCACATGGCCAAAATACACTGCATATGAATATGATAATTTTTATATGCATTCAAAATGTGTTTATATTATACATACAACTCATAAAGTTTCTTCTTGAAAATGAAGTATTGCTTAAAACCAGTGTTAAATGCTGATATCTGTACTGAGAAATGGAGCTCTCACTTCTCCCTGTTCTGTCCAAAAGGAGATGTCACTTCTTCCTAAAATTAAAGTCTAGCTTGACCCCTGATATCTGCTTCATCAGGGAGGCACATATTCCCCCTCTCTTATGTGAAGATCTGGAACCTCCTCGGCTGGGCCACCTCAGAGAAAGTCATCTTCTGAGTTCACCACATCCAAGGGAAGAAGAATGTTTTGGCAGACTGTCCAGGTCAGGCATAGCAGTCCTCACTGAATAGACTCATCACCTCTCCATAACATTGTCCCTTTTCTCAATATGGAGAAAGCCTCTGGAAGTTTGCCACCAGACTCAACAACAGACTTGACTTCTGTCTCTCTCCAGTGCTGGGTCATAGAGCATAGGCAGTGGGATCATCACTTTGCATATGCCTTTCCACCTTTCTGACTGTTACCTCAGGTTCTGCAAAAGTCAGAACTTCACTGCTCATATTATTCTTATAGCCACAGTGTTGTTCAGCTTTGCTCTAGACCTGTTGATAGATCAACCCAGGTCTTTTGCATACAGAAGTGATATTTTGTCACAACACAGGAACTCCCTTCTACACAACAGCCCACATCTTCAGCATGGTTTGTCTCAAGCAATCTGTCTGCCGGAAAAGGTCTTTGGGCAGGGTTGCCAACAGCATCATTCAAGCCAGGACAGCTTTGACATCCAAGGTCTATGATGCCAGGTGAAGAATCTTTTGTGATTTGTGCAATAGGAAACATGTTGATCCTTTGCGTCCGATTATAACCTACATTGTTAGTTTCTTTTTTTCCTTTAATTCCTTCATGAACAGATGTTCATTATCAACTACAGTGCTGCAATTTCAACACACTTAAATGGCCTTGTCTATTAACACAGGTTGTGTATGGTTTAATCAATATTACAAATCCATTTCTCTCCTTTGTCAATGGGGATTTTTAGAGCCTATGAGGTTCTAACCTTTTTTGTCTCATGGGTCTATGTCCATGGTGGAGATCATGATGGCAACATTTTGGCATTCCCATACTGCCTTTTTCCTTCTGTTAACTCTGCTTGTTAGCATCTCAGCTTGTTTTCCCATGTGACAACTCTTTGATTGAGCCATGAGTGATACTTGCTCAATGGCAAGTAACAAAGGGTGGGTATTTGATCTTGCTGCACGCTTAACAAATATTCAGTTGAAACCTTTAATAGATTTCGCAAACTGTATCAAAGTGTTACTTGCAAAGCCCAAGCTCAGTCTCTACATAAGCAACATCCTATGACAGTGAGGCAAAGGAAAGGGTCAGACAATATTTATGATGACTAGACCACGATGATTAACTAGATGACAATGGAGGATTTCGGAACTTTCTCAGACAGTGAGGATGAATTCTTGGAGTTCGTACCAAATGACATTAGATAGTAATAATTTTAGGATACTGTGAATTAAAAACATTGTGGACTTATTTTAATTGTTTATTTTTGTAAGACAAGTGTAATTAACATATTACGAGATATTGTGAATTGGATCATTCTGAACTATTTTTATACTGCTGTGTGACCTGTAATTGAATTCATGGATTTATCATATAAATGGATTTAAAATGTCAGGCATTGTGGATTTTAGTGGATTTAATTAGAACAAGTTGTAAGTTGTTAAATTATTTGTGATATTATGCTCAATAATACAAGTATTTTTTACTTAGTTGTTAATCCATCTGTCCATCGATCCATCCATCCATCCTATTTTTCCAAAATACAACTCCGACTCCCTGATGACAAGCCATTCCTTCAGACAGATCTGACTTGCAAAATACACCCAGACTTCTAAACTTTGACTGCTGAAAAATACACTTTTGCATGCAGTACTTGCTAGCATCAACCTACAACAAAGCAGTTCAGGTTTGTACACATTTAATACAATTTCCGTTTGATTGGGGACCCGGGCAATCGATCGTTAACATTGACAGATACCTGGTAGATGTTTACTAAAATTTTCACAGCTCTTTTGTTGCTTCCTCCTGCAGTGGAGGTGGTGAACAACACAAACACAGGAATTTTTTCTCTGGGACCTATGAACTCTCCCTCGATGGTGACTACATTCCATTTTCTCAGTTTTTCATCAGTTGTAACAAGAGCATCAGCCTACCCACCCGAGACAAATTCAGCAACACAATAGTGACAAATGAGTAATTGCCACCATTAAGATGTAGTTTTGGGGTGGTTAAACTACCGGTAATTTTAATATGCAATACATACCTGTTGCCATTGTTGAATGCCCTCCCACCCTTCTCTGATGTCCTGGCAGAATTGTTGTCTGTAAAAAAGATGACAGTTCTACTTATGCCCCAAGCCAGGTACATGATTGGATTGCATGATACTGATAATTCTTCACTTAGGATAAGGATCAAATGGACATTGTTTTCTTGGTGTGTAAAGAGCATAAGCTAAACAGTGTCGACAGGTAAGTATTGCATATTTAAAATTAGTTTTACCTCCCTTCCAAAAACCCCAAAAATAATTACCTTTTCACTAAAGAATTTTTGTGATGTGCAGTTGCCCATAAGTTAAAATAGTGCTGATCATTAATGTATTTGTTTTTCCTTTCTGATTGAATGGTGAAGCAACTACTCTATTTAAAATATAGTGACCCTTCCTTGCCCACCCCATCCTCCATTTTAATACTTTTGTGACTTGTTCCCTTTGACTGTGAAACTTGATACATCAGGGGACAGTAATAATCAGCACAATACAGAAGTTCATCAGAAGACTATAAAACACTCCTGAGATTATTTGTCAAGTTCTGCTATGAAAAATCTTGGATTTCCAAGCCCAGCATTGAAAAGTCCTTGGAAATTAAAGTCACTCCTTAGATCGAGTTCTCTAGATGTAGACGATTTGTTCAACAGCTATCGTGAGATCTACATGCTATTATGGTACAGGTGACAGGATTCTTATCATGTTTTGTAAAGTTGTTTAACTGGAGGTAATGACCGTATCATAGGTGACCATCAGGATTCTTGTAATGTGTGGTCTTGTGAAGTTGTTTAACTGGAGGCAATGGCCTTATCTTAGGTGACCATCAGCACTCATGCCATTGCGCTTTAAGCATAATCATTACGTTTTTTTTAAACCAATTATGTCTTACTCTAGACTGTATATGGATTATGCTTTTTTTTTTACTTCCAGAAAAAAGTAAAATAAAAATAAGGCAATAAAAGTTTGTTTTTCTGATTTTTACTATGATCTCTTTAATTCCACTCATATAAATTTGAGATTATTCTTTAAAAGCTGACTGCTGCATAAGAATAGCATAAAAGTACTCCCGTTATTTGCTATTTATAGCAGCTGTATATGATCCATTTCTAAGAAAACATGGGTTTCTTAATATATAAACTTTGTCTCACAGATTAATTTTATTAATAAGCTAGTTAGTTAGTGAACCAGTCTTTACTTTAAAGAAAATGGTGCCAGATGTTAAGTGAAATGCTTTACGGTGTGAGTTGTGGATGTTATGTGACGGAAAATGTTAGAGCAGATGGATCTTTTCAAATTTAAAAACATGTCAGATCAGAAAAGAGGACAAATCAACACCACTTTACAAACTTTGAAAGAAGACTATGAGAATAATGTAATACAGCACTCTGAGCACCTGACTTTGATCATTACAGTATTCGAGATTGTGATCATTCAGCAAAAGTTGCACATGTAGACTAGTTAAAGTGAATATCAATAATTTTTCAGTGTATTTTGTGTTTGTATTCTGATTCTAATCCATGTGGATTTTGTCCTTTGTGACAAGACTTTTGACCAGCTGCAGAACTAGGTTAGTCTAGCCAATGTATCTTATTCATACTTGCTGTAAGTTGTTATTCTGGCATGTAATATATTGATATAACTTTTTACACCCAAATTATGTTTTTTTTGCCATATATAATAGCAATATGCTTATGCCTCATGGGGGATTAGCATGTATGCATCAGGATTCTTGTAATGTGTGGTCTTAAAAAGTTGTTTAACTTAGGTCTTGTATAGTGTTTAAGTGGAGGCTTTTGCCTTGTACATTGGTGACCATCAGGATTCTTGTAATGTGTGGTCTTGTAAAGTAGTTAATTTTTAGCAATATCCATATCATAAGTTACTGTCAGGATTATTGTCATGTGTGGTCTTGTTAATAACTGTAGGGTATGGCCTTATCATATGACAGAGCTTTCTTGTCATTGAGCATTAGCTTTATCAATTGAGAATGATACTGTTACTAAATAACCTCTACCACCCTTTTTTACAACTAGGCCTCAGAGGATGTATCAAAATGTCTTGCTAGTATAAAGGCATTGATGAACCAGAGTGCAGAGCAGGATTCCCAATCAGAGTTTCTTGCACAGCTTGGCCATGAGATGTACAGTGCCAACCTTCTGCTGATCCTCATCCAAAACCTTGCTAAAATTGACTTTGAGGTGAGTGCTGATTATGAACTAGTCATATATTTAATTGTAAGTTTTGTTTACATGTCACAATGATTTAAGAATACATAGTTTGGTTATTATCAGCAGTCTGTTTGCCATGTCTTACAGAATTGACATTTAAGCAAATTATAATTTGTAGAATAAAGTTGAGAGATATTATGATACCTTCTATATGTGCATTCCTTTCATGCATCCAGTTCTTTTGTTACCACAGCCTCTTCAAAACTTCTGTGTAGAAAAGCACTAAACTGGCATGATGTTCTTCTTATCTACATGTGGCTACCTTCCCTGTTGTTTATTTAATGAGCTCAGAAGCTCAGATATGCTAAGGTTTCAGTTAACATTATATTTTCTAACATTTTTCCCCTTGCTGCCTGCAGCATGAGCACATTTATGCAAAATGTGATGTAGACAAATAAATTCACTCTGGCAAGTTTGTATGCAAATGCCCTAACCCCCTTCCGAGCATTATATGTTGTTGATGTTCTTCATTCATCTGTCCACTCCCTTTTTCGTTTCTGCACAATAACTCAAGTTATCCACTATATATGATTACCAGACTTTGTGGATGGTTTATGCTTGTAGTAAAGAACAAGCCGATCAATGTGGGAGTCAACATCAAACATCAAACACTGATTGAGAGAAGAAACAAATTGTTTCTGTACATTCACTTTAGTTTAGGATCACAGACATGGACCAGACTTTATGCATGGCTTTAATTTGTGGTAAAAGAAAGCTTATTTATTTTGGTGTAAAAAAAAAATGAAGGTTAAGATCATTCTGACTAAAAGAAGAAAAATGGTTGGTCTGCAAAACAAAATTAAGTTATTGACCATGCACTTTCATCAGTGTTTATGGATGGCTCATACTTGGGGTATGAAAGAAGTATCCAGAAAACCTAAAGGTCTAGATCACCTTGTAAAAAAGAAAAATTGCTTTTGCCTATCAACTTTAGTTCTAGACCATGTACCTTGACAAAGGTTTGTGGAGGGCTTGCAGGGATGGTCCTGGCTTTTAAAAAGTAAAAAGTTGTCACCAAAAAAATTGCCAACCTCAGTATTTTGTCGCCAATTTTCAAAAATGTCACTAGAACAAGTATCCAAGTCTATTAATGTAATAGGCAATGAAAATTGAAAAAGATGGGATAGTTATTACTTTATTGACAACAAGCAGCACAGCTATAATATTCCAAAATAAATCATTACATGACTGTTTTGCACTATTAAAATGTTATATAATGTCACATGATGATCCGTCGCGATTTTAGGGCTGCCCACGTGTTGAATGCAGTTTCAAAGTCTAATTCTTCGCACCTGTATATGCTGATTCTCATTAAATTCTCTAAAGTTGAGATGCTGAGTTTATTTCTGATGTCAGTTTTTATGAGGTTCATCTTACTGAATCCACATTCACAGTTTACAGTGCTGACAGATGACACCAGTAGTACTTTTACTAATAGCAGCGATCTTTGCAACTTCCATGGTCTTTGCATCCTGCTTCACTGTTAGTGCATAGGTATGACTGTTGTCACCTGAAAAAAATGCATTATCAAATGTGAAATATCTACTTTCTTGACATCTACAGTGTCTCGCTCATTTTTTTAAATAGAAACATCAGGTATTAAGCAAATCTATATTATGTACATTATTTTCCAAATAATAGTTTTGTAAGGAACTTTAGTTAATGACATTTTAATACTAAAACCCTATGATCGTACTTTGCAATGTAAGATATGTGACACATAATGCGACTGTTGATTTCATGCATTCAGTAATTAAATGGCCTCCCCCCCTCTTTTTATGGCTAGCTTCACAAAGTACATCTCTGTCAACAGGAGATCAGAAATTTATTTTTGCCGCGCTTTACATGCTTTGCTTATAGTGAATTGCTTCCTAAATCCCAAGAATGATCACTGAATGCTGTAGAATTTTTCTCTACAAGCATACTAGGATCTCCATTCCCACCAATGAGACTTACACGTGAGTCAACACCTGGCATTAATGTACCAAATATAAAAGCATTAATTACCATCATTAAATTACAAGAAGGAGTGAAGAAACATATCACAGAGCATATGTGCCCTCCCCCCCCAACCAATTTGGAAAAAATGTGTTATTGAGTCAACAGTGTTATATGCATATACTAGTTAACAATAAGGAAATAAGGTGGGATATAAAATGTGGGAAATAGTTATCACATGTATGGTAGCTTTAGACAACATCTGAACTGTTAACATAAATTCACACCCATTTTAGGCATTGTTAATTATAAGAAAAAAGGGCATGGTTTATTTGTCAGTTAATTGCTAGTGCTTTCACTCACTGTAGAACAGGCGGTTTCATTGAAGTATGTCGAAGAGGCTTAAGTCTAACCTTCAGCTATTGTATAGATATAGAATATGAAATGGGGCACGTTGGGAGTGGGGGCAAATAACGCACTCCACAGGGAGAAACAGTGTGTCCTTTTTGAGAATTTCACATGTATTGGACCTGAAAAAATTGGAGAATATTTAGTGAAAACGATGCTTAAATATGCCTCAAAAAACTTTCCGATGGTAGGTCCCAATCTGCATGTTTTTGGATTCAATTTCCCGACTTGGCTTTTGAAAATATTTATATTTTGCATGACACGCTAGAATAACTGTACGGTATTAACTAAATTGATTCAATGACTATTTGAATTCTTTGGAAATTAATTAATTCTTTCAGTACATTTGAAACTTCAACACAGAAGGGGCATTTTTCATTGGAATGTATTCAGATTTTTTGGAGCTATTGGAATTGATAGGACTCATAGGAAATAGGAATTCATTCACCATGCTGTAAGTTAATTTAATTCTTTCACTCCTGTATTTTGAGAAATAAGTTATTTTCAATTATGCAAAACTTGTTTGTTTTGCTATTTCTTGTTGCGTAGTTTAAGTCCCTGCAGTCATAACACAAGATTGATTGGCAAAAGTAAAAGATCAATGAGCAAAATTAACATATATTACTTACCCCTCCTGGATTCATGTTTGGTGACACACTCCTTCTTCAAAATATCACAGCCAATTGTAAATGAATTGACAACTTGTGCCTTGATACATATTTCAGAGAACAGCTGCTTTATCTTTGTATCATATCTCAGCCACGGATGCCCAAGTATCCAGATGTTGAGAAATTTTTGGGAACTTTTCACCCGTTCATCATGATGTGGTGTTGAAGTATTACTACCATCATTACATGTAGATGATGTTGGACTGCCAGGTATAAAATCAAGTTCAGTGACTGTGTTGTCTGATGAATTTGCACTAAATCCAAATGCTGTTAATTTTGTTAACTTACTCTTAGGATGAGATGATGAATATGCAACGTCTAACTTAACGTTTACCCGTGATAATGTTGCACTGTTGACAGTATATAATTCTGAGTGAGATTTTTCCATTTGCTTTGTATTTATACAGAGCAGCTGGTACTTCAAAGGTAATCAGTTTTCTCTGAAGTTTCAGCAAAACTATTTTATTGGTATATTTAAAAAAACAACAAGGATTTGCCGTCGTTCTGTTAGTTGTAGCTGTTTCTGTTCGCGTCTTCAGAGCTTGGTTGATTGTAGGTATAGTCCGGTAGCATGATTGAGTGTATCACAGCATACAGTACTCATGCCAGATGTCAACATAAGTGGATTATTATGTAACAATGCACTGTAAAAGATGGGTTTGTCAATACGAACAAAGGATTTGTTTATGTAACAGATAGATTCCAGTGCATTGTGTATCCAAGTTTGTGGCTTCATTTTGTGGTCCCTTTGAATTTCTCCACTCCAATTCCATGATTGTATGTACAAATTAAACAGGCAAAAAGGCTGTCACCAAAAAAATCGCCAGATGGTACATTTTTTTGCCAATAAGGAAAAAAAATCGCAATTTGCGACATTGGCGAAGTTCAGGACGATCCCTGGCTTGCACATAAGGTATGGAAAAGGTAGGGGTGAAACAATACACCTCTTCTGTGTATCAGCATAATTCATGTTATACTTGCTTGCAGTATGATACATAATCAATACACAAGATCAACTTTATGGTCTTTTCATCTTTAGAAAGTCTCTCAGGAATAGATTGGTGCCATTTTAAATATGTTGATATATTGGTTTTATATTTAGTTTGCAGATTACAGACAGTCATAGACCTGTCATCTGTTCATATGCCATTCTCATCCATGACAAGGTAAAAAAAAAGGTGCTTCCAGACAGACTATGTGTTATGTGTAGGTGATTATTCAATCTTTCAGGTCATTTTAGGCTGCTCCATTTCATCAGTTGCAGGGCTCATCTTGGCTACAATGTCCTTTATTTTGCACTGCATGCAGCTTTTAAAACATTTTATTACCAATCTCATGTATTCACTTAAATTTGGAAGGCATTATGGTGTTATCTTCAAAACAGAAGAAATAGTGCAGGTTCCTCATTCAAGGAAAATCTTTTCTTGAATAAGTCAATATGGGAGCAGAAATGACTAAAAAACAAATCGTTGGTATTTTTCTCTCTCAAATGCAGAACAACTGCCATCGACTCAGATACTCATTCTGTGAGTGAAAAAGTAGATTATTAAAAACGCTCACTCCCCTTCTACAAATTAATCAGGTGACTGTAACTCTTGTGGTTTCAAATTTGCACCCCCCTTGCCAATTCTGTGCAAATTTTCTTTTATCCTATCAGCACATTCAGTCACTGATCACATATAATCAGCATAAAAGGAGACATTCCAAACTTGTTCCAAATGTATGATTTAAGCACTTTACAGATAATTTAATAGCCACTTTTGCACAAAGTTTCTCTGTTGCTTTGTATCTATATCAATATATTGGCATATAATGTGCCTTTCACAGTATTCTTGGTACAGTATTGTTACTGTTTGTGTTTAAAATGTTTTGAGCATGATACCGTACTAAAATAGCAAATGAAATTTAGTAAGGATGTTTTCATGCATGTGTAAATGATCTTGTTAGATATTCATGCCACTAATGCAATTTGTTTCCTATTTTGAACACTTTTGACCTCAAATATATTGGCAGCAGTGGATCAGACATGCTTAAGATACACAGATCTACATGTTGTGTTCGGCCAATCTTGATAAATATAATTATTGCAGGAAGATGTAAAAGAAAAATAAGTCATACCTATCAGGCATCATTTGTCCCAAATAAACATTAGTTTGATCAAGGTGGTATCAGAACCCTTGGTTGGGATTAGCACATACAGAGCTTGATCATTCACTTGTGAATCAAGTCCAGTACAAGACTGATTTACTAAGAAACCAGTCATTGCTCTGATAAACACTTAATTTGATTCAGTATGTAACAATTCTTATCTAGAGCCCAAGAGCTCTAAAGTAGCTTAGTGGGCTACAATATCTCATAAATTGCTTTAAATTTTCAAACAATTTGCAGATATACATTCAAAAGTTGTTAATGGCATCCAAAAAGGTACAAGGATTGTCTTGAAGTTAACAGTTTTGAGTGCCTTTTTTTTTTCATAGGGCTGCTGAAGTTAATGTTCTTCTGGTAACCCTATCTGATTTTAAAATTTGTTAGATCCTATTTGATTTCTTTGGTTTGTTAGAAAATGCTTACGAAGTATCGTAGAATATTAATGTGACAAATGCATTATGACCCCTTGGTTCTTTGGGGAGATGTTCAGGAGGAAGAAATGAAGATGAACATAAAAATTTGGAAAACTTTTATTGCAAGCTATAGATGTTGTTTGAGGTTTCTTTCTGTACCTGCACCAACAAAATAGGGACAGGAAATAGCATCTTGCTTATTTGTTAATTACCCTCTTAATGTTTTCGTTACCCCTTCAATATCTCAGACTCAGTTTCACCTAAACTGGTAAAAACTGGTATGTGGATGCATCTCAGGAAGAGTAATGAATACTGTACTCCTAGCTTTTGGCATAAAATGTATTTAGCTTCTTAAATTTGGTTCTTTCTATATGTAATTGAAATGCATGCCCGGTCCTAATTGCACTATAGAATTTCAGCCCCATATTGTTGGGTATACCTGCTTTTATATCAAAACCAATTTCATTTCTTCAAGGCCCTCCAGTACAAACTGTATTGTGTAGGGTTCTTTTGCAATGCAATCAGCACTTATAGCACTAGTTCTTGTCAAAGCTTGTCTAACATTGCTGTTACTGTAAACTGAAATTCTGTATGATCAATATACATACCATTTTGGTTTCCACACAATAACTTTAGTTGTACATGATAGTTTTATGAGTTTAATGCCATTTTTTGGCACATAATAGACTGTACATGGAATCCATTATATTTGTTGGGGAAGAACCTGGGAATAATAATGACCAACTCATGGGAAGCTATTGGCAAGCTTTCTCAACATACCTAAACTGGCTGATCCCTGAGTGAAACCCACACAGACAGAAGTGAGATGTCAGTGATTAGTAGTAAGCACCTTAGACCACTCCGCCACCCAGGGCCCCTTAAGCTGTCCACTATCTACATTCACCAAACTTTGTGGATGGCTTGCAGTTGGGTTCAAAAGCTTAGAGTTGAATGTCAAAGTAGCTGAAGCAGGAGAATGGTTTTTGCACAATAACTAAGTTCTCCAGTATCTGCATTTACCAAAATTTTGTGGATAGCTTGCACTTGGGGTAAAAAGCATCTGTTGATTTCAGGATCACAAGAGGTCAGCAGTCAAGGTTACTGATTGAAAGAAGAAGAATGGTTTCCACACAGTAACTTCAGGTCTCCACCATGTACACTTAACATACTTTGTGGATGGCTTACACTTGGGTTAAGGTAGAACCATCTTGATTCCTGATTCAAATGGGCAAAGGTCAGTGTTACTGTGACTGAAAGAAGAAAATTGGTTTCTGAACAATAGCTTCATTTCTCCATCATCTATGGTTACCAGACATTGTGGATGGCATGCACTTGATGTAAGGAAGAAGGCTTTTGATTTTTGCATAATAAGGTTAAAGGTCAGGGTCACTAAATGAAGAAATATGTTTTACACACAATAACATTAGAGTCACTGACCAAGCTCAGACTTGGCAGATGGCTTTCACTTAGGATAAGGATGAAGGCAATTTATTTTGTGGTCAGAAGGTCAAAGTTCAAGGTCAGTCTGAAAGAGAACTATGGTTTCTGCACAGAATGTTAGTAGTCTATCTTTAGATAGAGAACCATTAAACATGTGACAGGTGTATAACATGCTGCTCCTAGTTCTCTTGTTGCAATGTAATTACTCAGTGTCATTAGCTTTTGATTATAATAAACTCCTCTAGTGCAGATTTAATTTCTTTTATATTGGACTCTTGCACATTATTCTTTGCATTATTTCTGTAGATACTGAATATCACTCTTCTCCTTCTTTTATACTTCCTTCTAAACTCACTTTAATGATATAGCCATCAGTGTCATTGATGCTTTGTTTTTCAGGGTCGTAAAGATGTTGTTCATATATTTAACAACCTGTTGCGTCAGCAAATTGGCACTCGTACCCCAACTGTGGAACATATATGTCAGCACCAGGAGATTTTAATCGAACTGATGAAGGGGTAGGTTAACAGAATTATTTTTCTCAACACTTACATGATCAGGCTGGTTGCAGATAGTTTGACACAAGCAAATTTGTGAAGTTAGCCTTGTGCAGATGTCATCATTATGCATGTTACTTAAGGGTTGATTTCTTCATTGGTAAAATAACTACTTCTTGTATATTCAGTGTTTCACCTTGAATGGTTCAGGCATTTTCCCACCATAAACTCGTCCTATTTTGATTGTTCATGGGTGACATTGGTACATAAAATATCACCTTGACAGCTTAACCAGGAGCAAAATGGAATAATGCAGTTTTCTGTGTGCATATATATGCGGGAGCACTCAGGAAAAGACTTAGAACCCATGGTCTTATTCTTTCCTTGTGCTGCCACATGTGTTTGCTCATAGTAAATAATATATAGTCACTGTATTTTGAGTCTTTTGACTTGTAATTCCTTTACACTATTTAGGTAAATCAGGATATAGTGTAAGGTTTAAAAAGTTAACTTCATTGTGTCTTTCACTTATACCTCAGTTTACGGTACACATGTCTATGGATAACTCATGCACAGTGGTGTCCAAAAACACAGAAT
Organism: Megalonaias nervosa; assembly: GCA_016617855.1. Classification (NCBI taxonomy): domain Eukaryota; kingdom Metazoa; phylum Mollusca; class Bivalvia; order Unionida; family Unionidae; genus Megalonaias; species Megalonaias nervosa. Next base: position 10,323 of record JAECUM010001580.1, on the reverse strand, counting down.
GCATGATGAGCGAGGGCGTGAGTTACCAAAGGACTTCCTAAAAATGAAGAAGGGGATGCCATCCTGGCTGGACAACAAAAAGAACATGGAACGGGGGAGGGGTAGCAGTGCTATTTAATGGCTGAATACTTTTTTATACTTGCATTTAGAATAATTGTCAATAATGAAATCAATTAAATTCTTAGTTTTTCGGTATAAATTACCTTTATATTCAGTCTCTGAAAGATTGTCCAAAAAAACAACAAGAGATTTCAACATATCATGTGCATGTGTGTCTTGTGTGTACCTGTAAAACATTGTGTATTATATCAGTGCTATTTGGACAACAAAACAAGGTTCCTTTTGTTAAAAAAGTAAAGACATTTGTTTCATGAAAGAAACCATCAACCTTGAAACTTGATTTAAACAATTTTTTTTTATTCATTCCATGATTTCATTGCAGGTATTAGTGAAACTTTTGTTCATCCTTGAACAAATCTTGAGTGCCAGTTCACTTCAGATTTTGAACTCACTTTTCCATAATGATCTATATCTATCAAACAAAGCTTTGAATTTACCAGGTACTCTTTTTGCTTGGTTGCCCTGCTATCTTTGATCACTTTTATGAATGACTCGGATAAATTAGGTTAGTTTAATTGTTACTTACACAATAATATAATAGTGTTCAAGTAGTCAGTTGAAATGAGTTGACCTGATAAACCACCATGACTGCTAGGTCTTATGCAGGTAGGATTGGCATACCTTTTAACTTTTTTTTTTCCACTCCCTTTATTTGATTTGTTACAAAAGACATAATTAGCATGATAATACAATGCAGCTCTGCTTTTAATTGGGTGTAATAATACAACAAATACATCAGCAAATCAGAGATAGAAACACAGCAATTAATTAGGTTCTCACAGAAATGCTGATGGACATAGCTGTGATTTTTCAGTGATATTTCACATTTGAATACAAGAGGGCATATCACATTTATGATGATTGCATATCAGGGTTTTGTTTGCTAATTTTGATCATAATTTTCTTAACATGCAACAGATAAGGGGCAATTCTTTTGACATTTTCTTGAACAAAATGGGATCCATGCCTGCCCACTATGTTAGAAGTGGGTTCACGAGTTATAAAGGGAAAATTGTATGAACACAATTTGTACATGTCCTCATGAATTGCTATGACAATTTTGGACAAGTTGTACCAAGAACATCCAAATATATAAACCTTTGAAATTTTACAGTATGAATAATACTGAATTACGATTAGTACAGGATTTGCAGACTTTAAAAGAAAACAACCTCACCTACATCAGTTTCCATAGAGATCTGACAGTTAGTCGGTGCAGAGATTGAATTCTTCACTAATGCATGAGGGACCCATTTATGTTTAAAAAAAGATGCAAAAATTTGTTTCCATGTATTAAATTTAAATCCACATGGCAGATTTTAATTATGTTTTTACTTCACCTGCCCATTAGGCCAAGTGAGCTTATGAAATGACCTCTCATCTGGTGTGTGTTGTCCAACAGCTGTCATCTGCCATCAGCTGTTGTTGCTGTTTTCAACTACTTCTTGAAAACAACCAGACCACCTTCATCTAAACATGTCACAGAGCATTCTAGCATAAAGGCCTTTCATTCTGTACAAATGATGCTGTTCTGCCATTAAATGGGGCTTCCATTACTGAAGAGTATTTACCTTCAAACAACTTTAACCGAACTGCTGAATGGAAATTAGCCAGACTTGACAAAAATATTTCAGTGAAGTTTGTAGAAGTCATTCTGAGCTCGCCTACCATAAAATTTGGCTGCAGTTACTTAAAATAGAAAAAATTTTTGAGTGACTTCACCAGATCTGCAGAATAGAATTTGACCAAACTTGATATTGCCACCATTACTTAAAATACCACTTGACAGAATTTGAAATTTATGAAAAGCTTTCTGGCATGGAGGGCATTTAAATTTGTATAAATTGGGCCAAAATGCCATGAAATGTGACTGATGTTACTATAAATATAAATTACTTTTCTAAAATCTTTTAAATGTCTGTTTGACAGAAATAAGCAAATCTGACAGTAGCTTGAGCACCTTTCAGATTTATACAAGTGAAAATATTCTGCCATCAAATATGACTGCCATTACTAAAAGCAGAAAAACATGAAGTCAGCTTTTTAAAAAATTGCTGAACAGAATTTGACTAACTTTGACACACAGCATCTTGGTAGAGTGTGCTTTTAGTATTGGATAAAGGATGCTGATCTGCTACCAAATGTGGATGAAGATACAAAAAACTACATAAACATTGGAACAAATCTTTCATAGCATGGGCAATCAACAGCCTTCGAGAAATTTCAGCAGAAAGCATAATACTAAGACTTCTTGACAACATGCTTTTGCATTTGGACGTCAGCATCGTGAATGATCTGAAACCCACTTGTGCCTCATGTTACAAAGTAACTTCTGTCAGTTAGGAGCATTTAAAAAGACCTTGTGTGTCTTATTATACTTCTGTAGTTGAGATTATGTCTCATCTTACTGTAGGGTCACCAAATTATTGTAATTAATTTTTGTAAACAATTATAAATTTTTTTGTCAAGAATTAAAACCTCTTAATCATGTCTTTGAAAAATCACTTAATTTAAATTTTAGAAATTTGTTGTCATCTGCTTCATAATTTTCTGAAAATAATATATTTAAAGACAGTCAAACAAGTGAATTTTGATAATTTCAGATATGAAAACAAGGAAATTGCCTTACGTTGTGGGATGATGTTGAGGGAATGTTGCCGCTATGAGGCCCTGTCCAAGATCATGTTGTATGCAGAGAATTTCTTTGACTTTTTCAGTTACGTAGAAGTTTCCACATTTGACATTGCATCTGATGCCTTCTCAACATTCAAGGTAAATTCTTAATATGACAAAGCCTACCCCATATAGGAGTGTATGTTTATCAGATGCAGATTTGGATCAGGGTCTCACATTAGCTTTAATGGAACTAGAGAACCAGACTAACTTTATAGTTATACCTCGGATACTTTAAACTGCACATATTTTTCCATGCAAAGCATCTGCATGATCAAATTGTTTATTATAGAATTTACTAAAAATGGCATTCAGCTACTGATATGTGTTAAAGAAGAAAGGAAAAATAAGCCTCTTAAAAAAGTTGTAATAATCAGTACAGAGAAGAATAGAAAGGAATATTCAGATTGTTCTGAATAAAAGCAGGAATGGACATAATTATGTTTATTGGACATCACATGTTCATTTGAGTATGTCACTTGGTGGGAGATATGATTGCCATCATGTGAAATGAAGAAAAAAATTCCAAGAATTACATGAAGTTGAGAGATAGCAACAAGCCATTGAGCTGTGTAGGGTTTGGAGCTGAAGTTTGTGCAACTGTACTAGAGGTTAATAAGATGTACATGTACTTTACAAACTTTTCAGATGTACATCATTTTGGAATACAAAACTTTTTAAATACACATTTTCCAACTTGTCAATAGTGGTACGTGATATTTTATTACACCTTACTGAAAACTAGTCAAACTTATGGAAAAAAATCAGCTGCCTTACTAAGATGATCTTGTTAGGTTGGAAGGTCTGTATAAACTTAAATTTCAAAGAACTGAGCAGTTACTTCACCTAATACAAAAGGTAACATCTTTGAATCAGTTTGTTTCAGATTTGTATATATGATGCCACTAATATAGCTGCCAGCTACAGTAGGGAAAATATTTGATGATATCAAAAACTACTTATCTAAAAAGAATAATTCTGACCAGATAAAATTTAACAGTGCACAAGCTGGCATAGTTGGCCTTTAGGCCAGTGCAAGCTAGGCATAGCCAATTTTCCTCCAGAATGCAGACCGAATAAGTGATTTTTAAAGTCACACCCTATGATGTTAATTAACAAAATAAACCAGGTCAGGGGCCATATTTTTTGCTGATCTTTGTTGTAAGCCATTGTGTTAAGTTCAGTTCTGTTTTGTACAAATGATTTGTTCTGTTTTAGTAATTTTGGTTCAGCTTTAAATATGTTACCCAATCATAATGCCTCAGGGGAACTACTGCTACCTCACAAATCCAGCCCTCCCAGATACTACTTTTAGCTAAAGAGAGCTAAAAGTTGTCTGCTAACCTATGTGGCGGTCGGACAGAGTGATTTCCCATTATGTATAAGGATTGGTGGCAAAACCCATGAACCTGTCAGTTACTACTTCCACTCATGCGAAGCATGCTCTCTCTCTCTGGAGAGACCTTGCAAACCAGTTTCAGCATGGAAACATACTATTCTCAGTTGGAGGACTCCTTTCAAAGGAAAGTATACTCCATCTCTATTTCCAACTTTTCTCTCTTCCTTATGCCTTCAAAGTTCTGCTTATCAGTTTGCTAACACTTTGTGGCTTTTGCGTATTTTAGAGCACTTTGTCACTTGCATGGGTAGCCTATATGTCTGCACAAGATAGGTTTGGGCTACAATATTTTTATGCATGCAAGTCTTTATGTCATTCAGAACCCCATTGTATCTGTATTAATCCATCATTACTGGTACATACAGGCCAGTGTTCTTTACATAGGCATTCCTAGAGCTCTGGCACCATGCTTCCATGATTTACTTGTTGATTATGCCATCCTTTAGCCTTCCTACAGGTAGTATTATAAGTATAGCATAAATTGCATTATTCCTGGACACTTTTCCTTTATTAGTTAATCTGTTATCACTAATTTATTTACCTAGGCATTCTTAGCATCCGGAGGCCATGCTTCATTGACTCTACCTGCCCATGCTGTCCTTGATGTTTCCAACAGGTAGTATTGGCATTAAGTTCGTCTGCTATCACTTTTTTCCAGGTAATTGTCATTTGGTTTAGCTCTACACCCTCTCAGTATCCAAATAAGACAGTTGCAGGTATTATGCCTTATAATTTATTGTCATTATGTTTACCTATATGCTTCATTGCTTATTAGGCTGCCTGTTGTCAGTTGTTGGGCCAACTTTAAGATCTAGCTCTGCACCGACATTGCATTCCAAAGACAGGTGCAATGCTCCAAATCTATATATGTTTTGCTCTATTTGTCTTACAGATGGAACTATGGGCAAAGCACGAAAATGTACAGCGAAGGACAATGAAATCATCAGTGTGCATGCTGACCTTTCTTGAGTGCAAGATTTTCTGGTGGACAAAGTAAATAAGTAGACTCTTCAGCCATGGCTGGAGATTGTTCCAGCACCAAAGTCACCACCACTAGACTTATTGTTGACTCCCATTAGTCTTGCCTCAAGTTTCAACTCCATTTCTATTTCGGAACAGCAAGGGAAAGAGCTAAACAAACAGCAACCCTTACGTGGATCACACATCCTTTAACCCATTCCAGCCTAATGATTTGGATGACATTCCCATATGCAGATGGCCTATTTTTGTTGTGACCAGTCTAAGCCATATACTTGGGATCATGAGGAACCAAAAGAACAAATATTACGAGCTCAATTACAAAACAGCCCAGCTTCCAATATGCTGAACCCGACTTATGCAGACTTATACAGGGCCCTTTCTAACCAATATACCGCCTCGGGGACACTCTTTCTACACATTGCCAAGATTAGTTTCCCATGCTTCAACGGATGTTGCTTCGCAGATGTTTCTACACTTTGTCACGAGAAGAGACTCCTTACTCAGTGACTGTCTTGAAGTCATAGTTTCTAATTCAGGGCGTTCAATGAGTTTTGTGAGTGGCAGACTTCGTTACTCTTAGCCAGCTAAGTCCCAGGCATCATGGGAGTCCTCAGCCTCACCTCATGCCAACAAAGATGATGATGCTTGTTCTCAGTGGATATCATCAATTTAGACTATACAATGTATTGGGCAGATTAAGCCTTCCAGGCCTCCATTGAGGAAGTTTTCTACCTTTTACCCCCAGAGTTCTGACCTCCTCCTTGCACACCATCAGCTACCTAGACCAAAGCTCTAGCACCTGTTGATCTTATGACAAAGAAAGATGAATCCAACTTCAAATTGCTTCTGCAGTCTGAGAGGGTTACAGACATTTCAAACTGTCTTCATCATCAGTTACAGGATCCAGTCATCAGCCGACTTCTCACAAAAGCGCCTCCCTTCTAACTTCCATTGGTGGTACTACCTTTGCTGTACATCATTCTTTCATTTGGAAACCCCATCAATTGACCGTGCTATTGCTGCTTTGGGGATGACAAAGCCATGTTCCATATGTATGGACCAGATGGCCTTTGGTGACACTCAGCAGTTAGTGCACAATATTGTAGCTGTGGGTTCTCTGTTGGACTTCGTCTCTATGGCTATAATCCAACAGATAGAACATAGCTTATCTCCTCCCATTCTGAGTACTGCAGGGCATGCATGGGAGTCATGTCTCAAGAATGGCCCAAGTGCTCAGTAGAGCTGATCAACACACTTGGGCCAATGCCTTAACCGCAGCTACCAATTTGCAGTTGGTGGAATGCGACTCAGTGATCTTTACCTCCATTTTCCGAAGGACCACCATAAGGCCAAGTTGCAAGCACAGCCTTTATTCTCAAGCATTCTTTTTATTAGCCAGATCGAAGAAGTTCGCAAACAAGCCACCAAAGACACCAATTTCCCTCCCCTTAGCCACAGCATTGATACAAGGATATTATGGGGATTCAAACCTCTGGAAAACAATCCTGTCAAAGTTCCACCTAGTAAAAGCCACAGTCCTCGCTAACCACAGCGGATTAAACATTGAGAGGGTCCTATTGTTCATTCCAACATTTCTCCTCCAGAAAGACTCCTCCCTTAAAAAAATGATGTCATCTCCACTCCAACCTTTTGACACATCCTGGTTGGAGGAAGGCTCCAATTCCAATGGGACAAGATTTGCCACAATGATCCAGGGACAGGAAAAGTGGTTTCTGAGGGACTCTGCATCACTTTCCACAATTTTCCTCCTCTGTCCAGAGTCCCAACAATTACAAACATTCCATAAGACCCATTCAAAGCCACCACCTTGCAGCAAAAAGTAAGTGACCTTCAGGAAAGGGGGTAGAATGTATTTGAAAAACAGATTCTTCGGGATTTTATTCCAGACTTTCTTGGTCCCAAAGGCAAATGGCACTCTGCATCCAGTCATTGACCTCAGCACCCTCAATCTCTTCATTCACACTCCATGGTTCTCAATGGAAATACCACAGCACATTTTAAATGACACCCAAGATGGAGATTTTTTGCCATCAGTGTGGACTTGTAAAATGCTTACCTTCATGTCCCTATTCATGAGACTTTCATGAAGTTCCTGCAGTTTGCCTACTACAACATTGTATACCAATTCAGGGCACTTCCATTTGGATTCAGCATCAGTCCCTGGGTCTTCAGTCATCACATGAACTGAGTAATGGCACATGCCTGGGCCATTTCTATGGTGGCAGCATCAACTTACTTGGACGATATCCTGCAGAAACATCAGGTGAGTTATATTTTAAAACATGATATGATAACCTTAATTACATTCTTTATCAGTCTTGGCTTTCTCATCAATAAGGATAAATGCAGCCTAGTACCATCTCTCCAGTGTGTTGACCAAGGTATGAAGTTCAATACACAGGCATACATAGTTCATCTTCTGCAGGATCAGGCATTGAACATCTGCACCATGTGGCTCCTTTACTTTCAAGGATAACTCTACATGGGAATTGCTTCACCTACTGGACTTGCTCAGCACAGCAGTGAACCTCCTTGTCCTAGACCATCTTTTATGTGCCCATTGCAAATGATTCTTCTGTCCCAATGGTGGCCAAAAGTTTGTCCTCTGGACCAACCCCTCACCATCTGCAAACAATTGAGGCACCATCTGCAGACTTAGAGCATCCTAACTTGGCTCATGGCAGGTATACCTCTGCAAGTACAACTGTCCAAGATTACAGTCTGTACAAATGCAAGTACAGAAGGCTGGGGAGCCCACCTACTACCATCCTTTTGGGAAGCCAGCAGTGCATGGTCTCCCCAGAAACACCATCTGCATATCAATATTCTGGAGATATAGGCCATTGTGAAAGCTTTTCACTGGTGGCAGGAGTGTTTAAATGGCAAGGGAGTCCTCATTGTCTGGCAACTCTACAGTAGTGGCTTATCTCAAACAACAAGGAGGAACCAAGTCCCCAGACCTTTGAGTCTTGGTGTGGAATTCCAAAATGGTGTTGTCAACAACATAGCCACGCACACGTTCATAATATTGTGGGACACCTAAATGTACTAGCTGATTCTCTGTCATGGAACAGTCAGCTAATACGGACAGAATGGTCTTTCCATCCCTCAGTTTTCACTCAGATGTGTACCCGATGGGACTGACCTTTGGTGGACTTGTTTGTGACAAGATGATATACCAAACTCCCAACCTTTGCCTCTCCAGTCCTGGACCCAAAATGGCCTGGACTTATATGCCTACCCTCCAACACCTTTGATTCCAAAAGTGATAGAAATTGCAAGGGAATCGGACTGTTGCCTTGTCCTCATTGCACCACTCAGATGGGAGAAGTAGTAGATCAAATTTTGCATTGGAAAGTCCTTGAAAAATTTTCCCCCATCTACTCAAATGACCACGATGGCAGCTATTTTATCCCTGCCCAGAGCTGCTGAATCTGCACATCTGGATCATATTAAACAGGCCCACAGAAAAAAACAATTCTCACAACAAGTCGTGAAGAGAATCATTCAGGCATGAAGGTCTTCCACTGCGAAAGCATATGAAAGCAAATGGCACATTTTCACCCATTGGTGCACAAACAAACATATTCAACCTCTCCAGGCATCTATGCTGCAAATAGTGATTTCCTCCTCTGGCTCTTCGAAGAGAGAAAGTTAGCACCGAGTATGATAAAAGGTTACCGCGCCACAATTGCTGACACCTTACATCATCACTGCAGAGAGGATATCAGACAAAACAAGGGCTTGTGACCGACTCTCCACTTTGAGTGTACATGGCCAAAAACGTTAGCCCTGTGCCCAAAGTGGAACCTATCTTGGGTATTAACCTGGCTGAACAAGACACCTTTAGAACCACTTTCAAGAGCATCTCAGGTGCACCTTTCATATAAGACTTACTTCCTCATGGCATTAGTGACTGCAGGCAGAATTAGCAAAATACATGCCCTATCAGCAGACTCGATTTTACATAATGACAAGATGGGTCAGTCTTACTCATGATGGCATCCTCTTTCATTGCCAAGAACCGGCTTCCTTCAAAGGATAACCAGACTTTCATCATGAAATCTCTGTCTAGTCTGGACACATCAGCTGAAGGCCACCTACAAGACCCAGTTCAAGCTTTGAAGTGGTACCTTTATAGAACAGAGCCGTTGTGTTGAGGGACATAACACCTATATTTACCTTGCAAGAAAGACCAGGAGGATACCATATTTACCATATATATTGGGACCTGATAAATATTTATTTTTTTCCTCTGTCCCAGAACTTATGGTGAAACTTTTTTCACCTAGGTCATATGTCCCAAGACTTAAGAAACGAAATAAATTTGTATTGAATTTGTGCCCCCCCCCACCGCACGTTGCAATAAAATAGATAAACAAAACGCTTATCTGATGATAAAAAGAAAGAAACTAACCTTGTATTGTTATCATTTATTCCTTTTTATTCATCATGAGCATTAAAGAATAAAATATATCCATGAACTCTGTGTACTGTATGTAGTGTAGGCTTCCATACTTTAGCGTGTATTGCTTATGCCCGATAACACACAACATGTTGTTCATTGACATGACTATAGAGAAACAAATCGTGTTTGGTTGTGCTCAAAAGTTTAAATATGTTATCCGACTGAAAACTGGATCCAACAAAATTGCAAAAGAGAGGGAAATAATCAACCGATATCTTGAAGGCAACTGTCATTAACACATGACACGATATTAGGTGCAGAATAACCAAAACTGAATTATATCTAGGTCAACTTGAGGACAGTAACTCAGAAATAAAAATCATTATTTGAAAGACATTCACTTGAGTGCAAGTGACAATCTTTTCGCTCACACGGGTTACAAAAAGTATCATTAAAGCAAGTTATAGCTGTGTATACAATTTACCCACAGACATCATTGCCCATTTGTATTAATTCTACAGATGCCAAGCACATAGAAGCCCGGGTGGTGAATAAACACAATTGGCAGCGAGCAGTAAACTCGTTATTTGAACTTACTGACAGGACATCAAATATAAAGGTTATTTTTATTACAAAGCAAGCCAACCTCGGAAGCCAACTTTGGATGCTTTGAAGCCAGTTTTTTTTTTCTTCCTTGTTTTTAAAGGATATCAGTACAAAG